>JAUPMG010125921.1:0-11624 GCA_031762675.1 Pachysandra terminalis | reverse complement strand
TCTTACCAATTTCTCTCTTTGTTTAAACTTCAAGCAAAAGAAAACCTTTCACTGGAACAATCTTTCTTTGATTTAGGCTAGTGAAAGCAAGTATTTCAATCTTCGATTACTCAAACCTCAAAGTAAATTGACATTTTTGATTATTTACCAATTTGTGCATCACCAATTCACTTACGTTTAAACCCCTTGAAGTTTTAAAAACTACATTGATCCCTTTTATCTGAAACCTCAAGAAGATCATGAATTGAATTACTCATAAAAAAAACAAATTACTCTTCTCAAATCCCCCACCCCTAGCACCAGCGGTACAAATCTCGTAGGGTAGGGCCAAACTAACAGCCCTAGTGTCTATAGGCGTGAGCGGCTTCTATAGAAGACATGAATTGTCTGGACGCGTGATGTAAATCTATACATACCGTTAAACGCGTGCAAGAACGTATGCTGCCGTTTTCCATAGGAAAAAACAAAGAAGTGGAATCAATAAAATTTTCTAGCTAGACAAAAGCACTACAGTCAAATGTAAGTACTGTACAATCATTGACAGTGTCCATGTTTCTTACTTGGATTCTATCTCGTAATCCTACATATAGATTGGGTTAAAGATAACATCTCTCTCTAAGAGGGGTGCAGATCTCCTGTGGTATAGAAATAGCTCCGATGGCGAAATAGTATTTTCACACTTTGGAACTTACATCCGGAGAGTAAAAGTACCATTTTGCCCTTCAGAGCTGTCTCTACTCACAGGAGATCTCCTGTGGTGTACACCATTGAGGATCCCATTCCCTTTTAAGAGATAAGGGTTAGCCACAACAGTCAAGCCGAGAATTAGCTTAAAATATCTCCTCAATTATCCAAAATAACACTCAATTAGTGCCATTACGAGCCCAATGTTCCCTTATATAATTTCGCCACTCTGGGCTGTCTCTACTCACAGGAGATCCCCTGTGGTGTACACCATAGAGGATCCCATTCCCTTTAAGAGATAAGGGTTAGCCACAACAGTCAAGCTGGAGATTAGCTTAAAAACTCTCCTTAATTATCCAAAATAACACTCAATCAGTGCCATTACGAGCCCAGTGTTCCCCTGTATCGCAGCCCCTTTTGCTTGGCAAGTTGGCATGGGCAAATGCATCTAAAGAGGCTATTACGGAATCTAAGAGCCTGAAACAGTGTTCAATATTTAATTTTGATAATAAAATATTTATAATAGGGTATGTGGCAGCATAGTGTTTGAACTCGGGATCGGATCGGGATCGTTCTCGGCCGATCTCGAGACAAACGATCTTAAATTAATTTTAAAAAAAATTAAAAATCCAACTCAATCCGATCCCGAGAAGGATCGGACCAAATTATTCATTTTTGTTTTTTATTTGTTTCGGATTCAACTCGGAGATCGGATGATTCCTTACACTATGTGTGGTAGCCCCATTCAAGTAATGACAAAGGAAGAGCATTGTTTATGCGAAAAATTCACCCCACAATTCAAAAATTTTTTAGGTTGCATTTGGGACTGCTTGCTTATAGATAAGTAATTCTATCAGAGAACATACCACCAATGTTATTTTAAATGAAAGGTATTTGCTAAACACATGTAATTAAGTGCTTATTAAGAAAACAAGTGCTTATCTAATTAAGAATTATCTTATAGAAGAAGTTTTAATTTTGTATTAATAAAAATTTTAGGGTAAAATGGTTATAAGAATGATTTCTTAGTTATAATGAACAAAATAATGGACGATCCTACAAATGTCTAGAGGTTAAATGGTCATTATAAAAGTTAGAATAATGGTTTGAGAACAACTTCTATTATAAACTAAAAAAAAAAACAAAAAAAACCCAGTAGGAACAGCTTCCCATACAAGTTTAGGGGTAAAATGGTTAAAATAACTTCTTAGAAACGGACAAAACACTAGGAAGTGTATTTAACTTAGCCCAAGAAGGGTATATACTTTTCTAATGATAGAGCAAGTTCGAATCCTCTGCAGCAGCCATCGCCTCAAGCAACGGATCAGGTGCGGATGGTCACCCAAAAGTCATCATCGTCTACTCCTAAAATAGTGGAAGATTAGTTGGAGCGTGCGTGTATACTACATATGCATCCAAATGATCCTTACCTCATTACTAAAAGACAAGATCATTTGTGCATCCAGATGATCCTTACCTCATTATTAAAAGACAAGATCATTTGGATGGTGCATATGCGTACGCTCCAATCGATTTTCTATCATTTTGAGACAAGACAAAATGTTTTCTACACTGAGTGCAGATCTATTATGAATCATTGAATCCCAGTGACATCGAGCGTGCTATGTCAAATACACTCGAAGTCGAAATAATGACATAGCACTCGAAGTCGAAATAATAGTTTTATCCTTGGGTGTTGTCCTTTATGAGAGCAAAATTATCATTTTTTCCTCCAGTGTATTTAATATATCACGCTGAATATCACGGGACCCTTACCAGAGGAACCGCGTCCCTCCACACATACGTCCCTTGTGTTAAGTCTTAATCCAAAGAATGGATGGAATTTGCAGAGCTCAGTTAATGTCAAGACAAAAAGTTACATTTTTTAGGCCATAATTTTAAAATAATGAAATTTTCCTAAATACTTTCGTTAGACTCTTGTTGAGTTGGGTAAAGAATTGAATACAGTCCCTCTTCTTCTCCATAGAAAACACACTCTTTCTCTATAAAAAAAACTTGGAGGGGGAACAGCTGTAGCATCCATTGTCGTACCCTTCAATGAAGATGCAAACTAATTTCGCTGGAGTAGACGCACGCCTTCAACGGAGTTGAACACGATTTCTCTCTTAAGTAGGTTCTCTTTTGATTCTTTTTTCCTGATTGAATGGTTTTATCATTTGAGATTAAGCTTCCTTAACTATGCTCAACATAACTCAAACACAACAGCTAAACGAGGATGACCTGTTGACTAAATGAGCTATTAAACTGTGAAGGTCAAGGGGAGGACGACATCATAATGTAATTTTGGATTGATCAGGCCAATGACTGGCAACTTGCAGTATAACTTTAAGCAGAGTTTCTCCTTTCCTCCAATCCATCCTTATTAGCAGTTGCAGTCTAAAAAATCAATCTGATTAGAAATTTTTTTCTGTCATCAAAGCTGTTCAACAGATAATCAGCAAAGAAGACAACTTGCTAATTCACTTATGACTGGAAAACTTTGATAACAAATACAACAAATATCCTTCCATGCGACCATGAGAGAGAGAGAGAGAGAGAGAGAGAGGCCTATTAGGCTTTATGCAACAATCGATGATTCAAATTGAAAAAAATAAATTAACTCACATGACTAAAGAGATAGTAAACAAATGGGGCATTGTGGTTTTAATGGAGGGTATATAAGTCATACATGAAAAATATTTAATCTTACTCTTATTAACATATGTTTTCTCAAAGATGGGTCATTATGGTTTTTCAAAAGTGAAAGGAGGTCTTTGCAATTTTCTCATATATCAAGGGAGATATGTAAATCACCATAACATTTTCGAGCTAGGCAAAAGCTTTATAATCAATGGAGGTGGAAGTAATGTAGAATCATTGACACTGTCCATGTCTCTTACTTGGATTATATTGTTATCAGGCGGGCTAATTTAACCTTATTTTACATGCGGCGCTTTCTTACAAACGCGTGTATGGGATTTGGGTATAGCTGCATACACTGAATCATTTTTTAAAGTTGAAACGATTGTACAATCGTCCCTTTTACGTGCCAGTTATCAACGGCTGCGTACGGTAATTAGACCGTTTGGTGAAAATGCAAAATTTGAAACGACAGAAAGATATCTAATCGTTCTTATCATCAATAAATGCGATATTTTCTCAAGGAAGCTACCTTTTTTAATTTCAGAATGTGGGTGGAGACCACATGTCCCAAGCTCAACAAACACGTCATTTCTTCCCTTTTGAAGTATTCAAAAGACTAAGGACTTATATTCTCACGACATACTGCCTTCTGGGTACCCGAGGGAATGAGAATCTTATCCTTCTCTCGATGAACCTCATTTTTCTCGAAGAACATATTTAGGGGCATGCTACCCCTAATGGACTCCTCAAATAGTTATGATCTTAATAAATCCTCAAAGTCACATCCATTTGCTCTCTAGAACAGACTTCGAGTGACGTTAATACATCCATTTACATTTTAAATGTACTTTTACTCAAGGAAAGATCCTCAAGCGAACTTTCTATGCCTTCTAACGCAGGAGTCATTCTTGGATCACATCCATAGACTTCGAAGGACCACTCTTTATGCTTTGTCTTGAAGGATCACAAGACAAATATATTCCATCCGAAGGACAACCTCGACTGACAAATCCGAGGGACAATCTCGACGGATAAATCTGAGGGACAACCTCGACGGACAAATCCGAGGGACAACCTAATCGGACAAATCCGATGGACAATCTCGACGGACAAATCCGAGGGACAACCTCGACGGACAAACCCGAGAGATGACCTCAATGAACAAATCCGAGGGACAACATCAACAGACAGATCTTTCAGACAACTTCGACGAGCAAATCTGAAGGAAGTCTTTCTAGGCTAACCACCTCCAGATGGTCAATTCGAAGGAGGTGTTTTCCCTCCAGATGGTCAATTCGAAGGAGGTATCTCTGAGACAGCTTCGATGTTCTAAATGCCAAGAGCCACCTGACTCTACTGAAGCCTTTCCCATCCATGAGTTTACAAATTGGAGGGAGCCCTACATCAAGTTCCTGCGAGACGAAATCTTGCCTTTAGAAAGGTTTGAGGCTCTTCAGCTCAAACGGAAGGTCCCTCGATTCTACTTAGAGGAAGGAGAGCTATTCCGGAGGAGGTTTAATGGAAACCCTCTGCGTTGCTTGGGTACACAAGAGATCTTCATCGTCCTTCGAGAGGTCCACGACGGCACATCTGGACCACATCAAGGAAAGAAGAAGCTGTACAAATAACTCCAAGACATAGGCTACTACTGGCCTACCATGGAAGCAGATTCGGCAGAAGAAATGCGTGAAGTGCTAGATTCAGGATGTCATCCCCCGTAAACCTTCTCAAGAAATGCAGTCAATCATCACTCCATGGCCCTTTCATACTTGGGGCCTAGATTTGATTGGACCCATTAATCCTAGGAGTCGGCGTGAGCATTCTTAGATCTTGATGGCCACGGAGTACTTCACAAAATTGGTAGAAATTGTCTCGCTGAGAAGGGCCAATAGAGCTTCTGTGGTGCATTTCATCAAAGATAACTTTGTCCTCCGTTTTGGTCCACCTCAGAGGATCATCACGGACAATAGAGCTTCCTTCATCAACAAGCCAGTCAGAGAGGTTACTGTGAACTACCGGATCATCCATAACAAGGCTACTCCTTACTTCCCTCAAGGGAATGGTCAAGCTGAGGCTACTAACAAGACTCTGATCCGGATCCTGAGCAAAGTGGTGTATGATCAACCCACGAGGTGGAATGAGTCTCTACCTCAGGCCTTGTGGGCATACAGGGTGAGTAAGCACAGAGCTACAAATGCCACTCCATTCTCCCTTGTGTTTGGAGCAGAAGCTCTTCTTCCGGTGGAGCTACAAGTGGCCTCCGCAAGGATCTTACATGCTAGTAACGTGGAGTATGATTTCAGAGATTTTGCCATTCTACGTGGTCAAGAGTTAGACAATTTGGATGAACGGAGGCAGAAGGCTTTGGAAAGCAACCTACACTATCATCAGATCATTGCCTAGGTCTACAACAAACTGGTCAGAACAAAGAGTTTCTAGGTTGGTGAGTTAGTTCTGCGAGCCACTTGGAATGCAAGGAGCACAGCTGTAAAACCCAAGTTTGCTCCCAAGTGGGAAGATCCCTTTGAGGTCATCACAGCTCAAGCCTCGGGGTACTATAAGATTAGTCCATTAAAAATGAATGCAACTCAAGAGGTTATAAATGGAAAATGGCTAAGGAAGTACTTTTATTAATAAAGATTTTGCTTTACAAAAGAATCTTTTAATACAAAAGAGTACAAGGAGTACAAATACAACAAAATTACAAGAAAAATCAAGGAGCCCCAGTTAACTGAGACTCAGTTATGCCTTCAAAGGCGCCTTCGAGAAGTCCAAGCCAGGACGCACTGGGAATAGGAAGTGAAGCTCTCATTAGCGCAGCCTGTATCTCTATGAATTTGGCTTGCTCCCCAGCTACCACTTGTGTTGCCTCTTCCATGTCCTACTGGAGTTGCAGTCGTTCTTCCACAGCTCTAGTCATCAGTGTGTCTAGATCAGCAATATTCTGCTCCACTTGCATCATATCATCTTTAGACCGCTCGAAGGCACCCTGACACTTCTTCATCTCTTCCTCATGGGCTGCAGTGAGATCTTCCGATGCCTTGACTCTGCTGTGTTTCTGGACCTTGACTTTCAGTTGTTTCAGCCAGTTGATCAGCCATTGCAGCTCAAAACTTATAGTCTGCAAGTTCTCCATTGTCCTTCCCCAGACAGTCAGGTCTTGTTCAGTAATGCTCTGCAAGGTCCTTCGAATCATGATCTCCAGAAGCCTGCATAGCTCCCCGTATCCAAACTGATTAAAACTGGGTTCCAGCCGTGCTGTCTCAGGCACCACCTCTCCATATGTCGCCTTGATCAGATCCATCCAGTATCTCCTCTCAGCAGCCTCTGGATCCTCTACTTGATCAGGGGACAACTCCCTTCTCTTCTCAATTGCTAAGATGCGAAACCTCCTCGCTTGCATTTTACTCCAACCATGGGACTAAGAGAGGAAGTACCTGAGATCCCTACAGCTGCTTGGGAAGGCACTGAAGGGAGGGAAGGCCCTGCTGCAACCTCTTGTTCCTTCGAAGGAACGGCTTCAGCAACTTCTTCTGTTACTATGATCTTCTCCACGTCAGTAGCAAGTGTAGCAGGTTCGCGGACTGGTACAGGTGCAGGAGCAGCAGGTTTTGAGGGAGCAGCCACTTCTGTCTGTACAATTGTGGTCTCCACTGGAACTGCCTGCTTCCTGGAGGAAACCTCCTCTTCCTCACCGGTGGCAGCAACAGCATCATCCACCTCTGTATGTACAAGAGGAGCTGGTACTCCAATGCTCCCTGCTCCCTCTATAATATTCGAGGGAACATGGGAGATTGTCTCTTCATCAACCTGCAAACAACAAGTGTTAGTCAAGCAGCATGATAAAGATGAATTAGAAGAACTTCAAAAAGGGAGGAATACATATTGAGACTGTGTATACCACAGTCAGAGGATCCACATGGAGAGTCGTCTGCTCCGCAACTTCACCTTGATCTTCCCTCCTAGCAGGAGTACTACCAGAAGTCATTGACGGGGGAGCAGGAGGACTTCTACTCGCCCCAGGGATTTCCCTCTCGCGTTCCACCCCTAGAGGGGCCTTGCTATGATCCCTCTGTGGCGGCAAGGCCGGTGGAATAACAAGAGGTAGTCTGCCTCCTGACTCTTCCCTCTTCTGCAACAGTTGCAAACAACACTACACAAGTCAGCTAGGGCATTCTTTGATGATCAAAAGCACTCACAAGGACAAAAGCTTACCAGACGAGGAGCCCTCGAAGAACGGGGGAGGAAGTCTAGAACTCCTGGAGGGTGGAGGAAGTCTAGAACTCCCAGAGGGTAGAGGTACCCTGCTTGTAGAGGTACCAGGCGCAGCTCCCTCTTGCGAGATCACAGCCGGTGCCTGCCAACTTGGCCCTTCCAACCTGGGTGGTAGGGAAGGGATGGAAGACTTCCAGCCCCTCTTCAGCAGTCATCTATTACAACGACAAGAGCAAGATCAGACAAGGTCATCAATGAAGCTGAAACACAACAAGAGAAGTTTACAACTTACCCTCAAGGTTCGGGCGGCAGTAATTTTCACTCGAGTCCTTATCCCCTGGGCGGGTGGCTCTACCACCAGGGTTGGAGGAGTTACGGTACTGGCTCCCAGAATACCCGTGAGGAGCCTTTCGAAGAAAATAGGCCCAGGAGGAGGGACCACTCCTGGCCTAGGAGGGAGTTTGAGCACTCTCGAACTCCCGTTCCTCCTAGGAAGGAGATTTCCTATAAGGATGTGAACCTCATCCACTTCCACCTCTTCCTCTGCAAAAGCCTCTTCCGGCTGAACTACCGGTGTCTTTTCAGAAGCTTCACTGGCTGGGATGTCATCACCACCTTGCATCCAGTAGTAGACATCTTGGATCACAATGTGACCCGGAATCTCATGAATGATGGGGTGGCCATCCTCGGTCTACAAGGTGTGATTCTTGTCCACTTTCCTCAGCCTTTGCTCCTTGGACCCTCCAAGATCCAGCTTCAAGGGGAACTGCGTCACCCCTGCAGAATTGGTCCAAGGTGTTTAGTGCCTTGTACCAGTAGTCCGTCCACTAGGAAGACACCTTGCCTTGCCTATCTAGTGCTGCTAGAGTGGCCTTGAAGCCCTTGTCCATGCCTTGGTAGCCACTCCCTCGAAGGAACCGAACTCCAGCAAGGCTTGCCACTTCCGACGAAGCAGACTTGAACTCCACGTCACGCAGAGGGGCTATCTGATCGAACCCGAACTGTCAAAGGATGCATTGCGGGCTATATACAGGAAAGCTACCCTCTTATTCTCAAACAAGGTTGATCAGATAGTCTGGATGCAGAATCACCAGGAAGGCCCTCTCTTCTAGTGATAGTTGGAGCCAGACGTCGGTATTATTCATTGTATCCATCGACACCATGACTCCATAGGGCTGCAACAGATAGAACCCTTCCTTGCGGTATGGCCGGTACTCAAATTCAGCCGAAATGTCCATCACTTGGCGCAGACGGACGTTGTACTTCAGACGGAACCCCGACCACACCAGCGCCCACGAAGGGGAGTCCAAATCCATAATCAGCAACTGCTACTCCACTGCTGAGAAATCCTGGAGAGCATACCGGGGGTATCTCTCCCACATGAAGTGCTAAAGGAAGTTTGTGTCCAGCAGGGTCTCTAGTATCCTTTCCTGCTCCTTGCCATGTCCTCACATAGCAGGTCCAAATGTACAGCGAGCCTAAGAATAATGGCGCCAACGGCACCCGGGCTCCTTGCGCGATCTTCACTGCCAGGGGGAACAGCCTGTCGTGCACTTTCTCCACTGGATACCCTTCAAACACGAATCGAGCAAGCCAGAAAGTCACGAATCCCGCCAAGTGGACAGAACTGTCGAGGCCTTCTCCCCACATGCGCCTAATGAACTCACTGTTGGCCTTGGGAATGTCCTCCTCATTCCAAAAGAAGCGACTCCATCCTTTGAAGGAGTACTTGGTGCCCAGACTGGCATCCCTCCCCTTCAACTGGCTCTTCCTCATCGTTTTCTTGGAGTAGGCCTTCAGCAGCTCTAAGTCCACTGCCTCTACCGCAAATAGGGCAAGCGCCCCCAGATTTTCATCTCCCAAAATAGGGAGGTAATGCAGCATGGCCACATCCTCCAACGTGATGCCTATCTCTCTGAAGGCAGTCACGAATATGTGGTCTTCTGGGTCCCAGCGGACCACAAAATCCTTCAGGGCTTCGTAATCCCTGTGGTAGTCGCCCGTGTACACTCGGATGGCTTCCAAGACGCCGACCGAATCCAACAGCTTCCGGTAGTCATCATTCTGCATGATGTGTGCCACCCACTCCAGCCAACCTTGTGGAAGGTTGAAGTGAGACCGGAATCCAATCTCGGACAGGTGATAATCACCCCTCTCAGCCTTGAACACCGGTGCTTGGCTCAAGCGTGGGAGTGCGGTGCTCATTCAAGTCGTCTCCTGGAAGGGACACAACAGTTCCTCCCCACTCTGAATTGCTTCTGGTGCCACCCACTCGTGCACCCCATTCCAAAAAGGCTTGGTTGATACCTCCATCTTGGTATCAGTCTTCTTGCAGCTCCTTTCTTGGCCACTTCACCCAATAAAGAAGGAAGAAGGAAAAAAGAAGAAGACTAGGAAGCAAGAACGAGATTGAAAGTTCTAAAGGCAAGAAAGCAAAGGAAATTCAAAAACTAAAGTTGCAGGAACCTTCCTCCTTGAAAGAGCTTTTAATTTATAGCAACAATGACAGTTTCACATGATCCCAAGGAGCAATCATGTCAAAAGCAACGCATGATAACCGCACTGCCTCGAGGAATGTGCATTTAATGCCCGCCACTTCAAGTATGATCTCATGTTTCCTCCTCTAGCATAAGAAACCTGAGACCGGGGGGCTATTGTTATTAAGTGGGCTAATTTAACCCCACTTTACACGCGACACTTTCTTACAAGCGTGTGTACGAGATTTGGGTATAGCTGCATACACTGAATCACTCTTTAAAGCTAAAACGGCTGTACAACCGTCCCTTTCACGTGCCAGCAGTCAACGGCTACGTACGGTGATTAGACCGTTTGGTGAAAATGCAAGATTTGAAATGACAAAAGGATATCTAACCGTTCTTATCACCAATAAACGCTATAGCTTCTCAAAGAAGCTACATTTTTGAATTTCAGTTTGCCAGGGGACGCCACATGTCCCAAGCTCAACAAACACGTCATTTCCTTCCTTTTGAAGTATTCAAAAGACTAAGGACTTATGTTCCCACGACATACTGCCTTCTGGGCACCCGAGGGAATGAGAATCTTATCATTCTCTCGATGGACCTCATTTTACTCAAATGACGTATTTAGGGGCATGCTACCCCTAATGGACTCCTCAAATAGTTATGATCTCAATAAATCCTCGAAGTCACATCTATTTGCTCTCTAGAACAGACTTCGAGTGATGTTAATACATCACTTTACATTTTAAAGGTACTTTTACTAAAGGAAAGATCCTCGAGGGAACTTTCTATGCCTTGTAACTCAGGAGTCGTTCTTGGATCACATCCATAGACTTCGAAGGACCACTCTTTATGCTTTGTCTTGAAGGATCACAAGACAGATATATTCGATCCGAAGGACAACCTCGACAGACAAATTTGAGGGACAACCTCGACGGACAAATCCGAGGGACAACCTCAATGGACAAATCCGAGGGACAACCTCAACGGAAAAAACCCGAGGGAAAACCTTGACGAACAGATCCGAGAGATGACCTCGATGAACAAATCCGAGGGATGACATCAACAGACGGATCTCTGAGACAACTTTGACGGACAAATCCGAAGGAAGTCTTTCTATGCTAACCACCTTCAGATGGTCAATTCGAAGGAGGTATTTGTTTTTTTGGACGGTAAGGAAAGATATATTAAAAAGGGAGATGAAAGAATGTACATAGCAACCTCGAGTTGCCCATTCCCCAAAGAAGGTAAGGAAAGGACTGAAACGTCAACAGGCCATAACAAACATAAGGCAGCTAACCAACCATGTTAGAACCAATCCCTCAGATCAACAGAATTCTAGTTTCTCATGTACCCCTTGTGAGTAGCAGCAAGTCTTACGTCCCTAATTATAAGCTGGAGAGTATAATCATGAGGTGAGCTTTCATTCTTGAACACTCTTCAATTTCTTTCAAGCCACAGGAAGTAGATAATTGCATTGAAGCTTAGCTTCTTTAGATAAGATACATGATATTTTACCTTGAAGTTCATGGCACACCACTCCAGTTCAGCATCCCAGTTGAGGATGGTTCTATTTATCCCTGCCTTCCCAAGGATACAACC
>JAUPMG010125910.1:0-11624 GCA_031762675.1 Pachysandra terminalis | reverse complement strand
AATTTATTGAATTAAAAATAAATTAATCACCTATTTAATATCTAATTATTTCTGCTCTGGCAGGTTGGTTCCTCAACCCATGTAAATTTCTCGGGTCGGTCTAACCTCTTATGGTCAAGGTCTTATTGGTCATTGGTCTAAGTCACTGGTGAGATTAAGTCTAATTAGTTAGGCTAATTAGGCTTCTAAACTCTCTTAGTCTGGGATTTGAGATCGGGTCATTACAGTGATGTGGGTGAAAGGATGCACACTTAGTGTGCAAGTATGCAAAGGGCCTAAGGGTGTTATAGGTATTTTCAATTTTTTGAAAAAGAAACTATTGTAAAAATACCCATCATATCCTCTATAGGACCAAAAGGCAAATATTTTGCCAAACTATACTTGAGGGGTCAATAGTTTTAATATACTTTTAGATAATAAGTTTCCCAAAATAGGGGATTTAGGTAATTTTACCTAATTATTATTACAAATTTTCAAGATCCGGGTCTCTACAAATCGCCCTCGTCTAATGTCGCCATCCAACTTGTTCAGATTGTTTACAAAGACAATGGAGATCAATCTTGTCTAATGTCGCCATCCGACTTATTCGGATTGTTTAAAAAGGACAATTGAGATCACTCTAGTCTAATGTCGTCATCCAACTTGTTCGGATTGTTTAAAAAGACAATGGAGATCGTTCTTGTCTAATGTCGCCATCCGACTTGTTCGGATTGTTTAAAAAGAAGATAGAGATGACTCTCGTCTAATGTCGTCATTCGACTTGTTCGGATTGTTTAAAAAGATGATGGAGATTGCTTTTGTCTAATGTCGTTATAGACACCCCAATTTGCACCGATGTGCAACTTCTTCCTGTTTTTGCAGCTCCTTGAAGGCTTGGCTTGAGAATCAGCAACTCCAAATCATCACCTGAATCTAATCTTTGCCATGTAATTGAGTTCCTTCAAAATCTCATAAATCTATGAAAATCTTAAAAATTCACGAAAATGACCAAAATACCCTTGGTGACCCTACCTACTCTATTCCTCATCCGAAATTCATTTTTGACTCAAAATCTAAAATCTAGACCGAAAATGTTTTCAAATGAATACCATATCAAATAGATTCGGGATTCGAGATAAGAATGACATTTTACCCTCAATAGTCTTTTGGCCAAAACCTGCAATTTCAAAGGTCGAAATAGGATTCTGATTTTGAATTTGAGTTCTACGGACCAAAACCTTCAAAATGGCTGTCAATTTACAAAAATCCGGGTTGTGGTAGCCGAGGTCCCTTTTGGCAATTTTTTGAGAAAATATTTTGACACATGTGTAGTAATGGGTGACATTGAACTCTTGCAGTACCATCATGCGCACGTGCGGTGAAGAATCTTGCCATGCGTGCGTACAACCAACCTAAAAATGTTTTTAACTAACTAGATTCCTTCATTTCAAAAAAGCCCCAGAATATTTTATTATTTTAATATAACCCTCAATTGTTTTGTCTTTCGTGGGAGAGATTTTCTTTTACTTGGATCTTTCTGATTGGTCTCCCAAAGAAACCTTTTGATTGGTTTCCCAATGGATCCTTCTGATTGGCTTCTCAATGGAGCTTTTTGATTGGTTTCCTAATGGAGCCTTTTGATTACCAAACAGGTCCTAAATTTCTCTTTAAAAGGGAGGAGAGGAGAAGCTTTCTTAACCAACAAGAAAAAAAATGAAAAAAAACTTGAGCCCAAGCCTTAGAAAACTTCTTCTCTGAGAAAAACCCCAACTCTGAGAAAAACACTAAGCCCTTCAAAACCCTAATCCATATAATTCAAAATCCTCTTTGGCGCCGCTAGTTGTCGGTGTTTATTTTTCGGCGACGATGGCTCTCTGACATCTTCTTCTCCATCCAACAGCACTGTGACCTCCTGCGATCAATCCGAATCCTCTCTTCAATTCCATTTTTGGAGGCGGCGGCGGCATTCAACGGAACTGCGACCTCCGGCAATCCGGCAAGCCCCGATCGTCCTCATCCTTCGTCTGCAGCAACCAGCACAGTCGTCCTCCACTTTGGTTTTCATCTGCTGCTGCTGCGGCATCTCCTTACCTCTGTTCTTTATTCACCCTCTACCTGAACCCAGACCAAAAACCCTCCACCGTCTGTGCAACCTAGAACCACCTCTAACCGAGCAAGCAACACCCAACTCCACTGCTCAAACTCGATCACTGTCATCTCTCAAGCCGAGCTTGATCTAGCTTTGAAAACAGAGGACAAGAGCTCTACAGTTATATCTATCTTTTTGCTTGCTTTATTTTCAAGTTGAAGAGTATGTTTGAGTCGAATTCCCTTAGTTATCTTGTTCTATCCTCTTCTTGAATTGTGTCCATGTGTTTCAGAAGATGAATGAAATTCAGTTTTGTCTTATTTTTTATTATTAATATACTGTTTAGTTAATTAATTGTTTCAGATTTGCTAGCTTAACATGTCAGAATCAGTTTGCACTTTTTGTCTTTTTATTTTATTTTATTGTTTGATACTAGTTTGAAGTATTAGGGTATCCTTAGATTTCTTACCTTTTTTTTTAGATTTAGATTCAAATATGATTAGGGGATAATTTTAGTATTTTTATCATTTTAAGTTAATTTTAGGATTTTTCTTGATGTTTATTCTTAATTTTAGTTTAGTTTTAGATCTTAGATAATTGGCCAAATAATATTGAACCGGGAGTAGATGGGTGCCTACCACCTTCCCATCTCTCAAATAAACCCCCTTACCTGAAAATCTGGTTAGACCACCCTAAAATTCATATTGTGGTCTATTTTATAAAAAGATCAATAAAAACCCAGGTGAACATCCACATCCTGACCTATGGATGGTGGCGACTCCAAAATAACTTGATCGACCTAGGGTCCACCCGACCCGGGGGTGATCACAGCTGGCGAGTCCGTTAGGGACTTGCGGGTTTAAGCCGTGATTTAATTTTATTTGGCCAATCATTTTATTTTTTAGGGTTTTTAGTTTCTTTTATTCCCTAATGGTCTGATGTGTGCTTTTGTTGGTTCAATTTGACATAACATTCTTGATGTAGTTCATGCTTAATTGGTTTGATTTGTTATGATTCAATTAGAATTCTTGATATTTTGCTTGCATTGGTTCAATTTGCTTTGATACTTTTGGTTCAATTGATGGTTCGAATGATTTGGTTTAATTGAAATGTGTGGTTTGTTCATGCATTGCTGTTTATTTAAATTGGCTTGATTCACACACTCACTCATAGCCCGATTGCATAAGCCACCCTCTCAACTAATTACAATGAAACCCAGGTATGTGTATAATCAGTGCGCTAGGGTCGCTACCTTGGGAAGCGAGGCTGATAGTACCCACTCTAGCCACGAATCCTCCCAAAGGGAGGAGGCTAGGGAG
This sequence comes from Pachysandra terminalis, assembly GCA_031762675.1. Lineage (NCBI taxonomy): Eukaryota > Viridiplantae > Streptophyta > Magnoliopsida > Buxales > Buxaceae > Pachysandra > Pachysandra terminalis. The sequence goes on along the minus strand of JAUPMG010125910.1, from coordinate 8,237 downwards.
ACTTTGAACTGCCTTTTAGAGAAATTGATGGTTAGGACAATTTAAGCCAGTCCATTTGTCATACATTCTGAGTCCATTTTTGGCTAGGCTCGTGGCCCATGTCCAATTTGAGTTATCCCTAGATTGAGCCCTTCATTGGGCCCATTAGGCAAGCCTACCTTATGGTCCAAGGTCCATGACCCAAGACCTCTCTTCATGCATCTTTGAGTCAACCTTGGCTAGGCCCATGGCCCAAGCCCATCTTGGAGTTATCCTTAGTTTGAGTCCCTCATTTGGGCCCGTTGGAAAAGCCCCCTAATGATCCAGGGTTCATGACCCAAGATCCTCGTCATGTATTGAGTCCATATCCATGGGTCCAAGCCCATATGCATTAGGTTGGGTGTCCGCTCAATTGTATCGAATGAATTCAATTTGTGGGCCCAATCGAGTCCGCGAACCCAAAAGATCCAAGAAGTCCAGTCCATGTCAAGTCTAGGGTCATACCCACATGGGTATATCCATTTAGGAATCATGGATTTTTGGGTCTTACCCGTTTGAGAATGGTGATCCAAAAGCCCAAAATTCATGTGGACCCACATGGCCCAACTAAGCCAAGAGGGACCATACATCCACTTTGCATCATGCTCATATCATAACATGAGTCATAAACATACAAAACAAAATCAATAAAAATCAACCATTTTAAAAAAAAAGGAGTTAATAAAAAGAAAAAAAGAAATCATTCAAAAATCATCCATTTGAAAAAAGGATTTTTTTTTTCAAAATCAACCATTTAAAAAGAAAAAAGAGATTTAATAATTTCAAAAAATATATATATTGATCAATCATTTTTAAAAATTAAAAACAAATTAAATCAAAACTCAAACATTTCAACAAAAAAAAACGTGGAATCATTAAAAAAATTTAATTATTTCAAAAAAAAAAACAAACAAAATAAAATCATTTAAAAAATACAATTACTTCAAAAATAAAATAAAATTCAATTACTTCAAAAAAAAATCAATCATTTCAAAAATAAAAATAATATCAATCATTTCATAAAAAAAACAAAATTAATCATTTCAAAAATCAATCAAATGAATCATTTCATATCACTTGCATCATTCACATCATTATCATTTGAGCATCATGATTAATTAGAAACATCACTTCCATTGAGTTCATTGTATTCGAGAATCATTGGTTAAAACTCTAATATTGTTTGGCTTGCTTGAAATTAATCTTGTTTAAGGGTCGCATTTCACAGTGTCGACCTAAATCATAGACCCGACCAGGCGGGAGGTTCTATGATATGGTTCTGTTCTACCGAAATGTTTCGAATATTTTCTCAGCATCCACCTAAATCATAGACCCGACCGGGGGGAGGTTCTATGACATGGTTTTGATCTACCGAAAGGTTCAGACTATTTTCTCAGCTTCCACCTAAATCATAGATCCAACCTGGGTGGGAGGTTTTATGACATGGTTCTGATCTACCGAAAGTTCAGAATATTTTCTCAGCATCCACCTAAATCATAGATCCAACCGGGTGAGAGGTAATATGACATCATCCACCTAAATCATAGATCCAACCGGGCGGGAGGTTGAGAAAGAAGTGATTCTGATCTACCAAAATTGGAGTCTTGTTATTCTCTAGGCAAAATAGTGAATGATTGTATAGATGTCTTTGCCTGGTTGTGTAAAGACTTGTTAAGGATAGATATAGACCCTATTGTTCATAGATTGTTAGCTTTGCCTAAAGTGAAGTCAGTTGAGATAGAAGCGATTGTTGAGAATCTGAATGGTGAAAAGATCAAGCATGAGATTCAAGTTCATAAGATTGAGATTCGATTTAAATAATATTCAATTGTTAATTCTACTTAATCTGATTGACGACATCATTGGAGTATTAGGAGATAAAAGAGTTCATTTTAGAACCAATCAAAGAAGAACAATGGATTTCCATCTTTTATGGACAATTCCTTACGAGTGTATGGTAAGAGCATATGACAAGAAAACAAGGTGTTGAACTTTCCAGGAAGAGAATATCGTTACATCTAGAAGCTTTTCACAGAAAATTCAAGCCAATCATAAAAGACCATATATTTTAAAGAAGGTTCTTTTCAGCATAGGTGCATTAAGAGGATTTTTCTTGAACCGATCAGTTTAGAATAAAAAGAAAATTATTTTGCTTAAAATTAAATTTTATCTTGAAATGATTAGAGGTCATTTTTTTCATGTGAATCCTTACATTGTAAAATCACTAGTTTAACCCTTTGAGCCTTATATTTTCTTTTTTGCGACCCAAACTGGGATGAATCACCCCACACTGGGGCAAAGGATACCCCATACTGGGGCAAAGAAGTAAAATCAATGAAAAGTTTTGGGAAAAATTTGAAGATCTATAAATTGGGGCAATAGATATTGGGTTTAAAAAAAAAAACAAATAGTCCAAAAATTTTTGGAAGGGAAATTGGGAAATACTCAAAACTGGGGCAAAAAGTTTCATATCTACGAGAAATCAGAAGAAAAAAAAGAAACATACTTGGGGCAAAGAGTTTAATGTCTGAGGAAATTCAAGAAAAGAAAGAAATATACTAGAGTTGTGCAATCCCAGTTCACCTATTCCATCAAAAATAGTCTTTAAGCCTTTTTATCTTTCTTTCATAGACCTAACCTAACCTTTGTTTTGTCCTATGTAATAAGTCATCTTTTGATCAAGATAATCTTTAATTGCAAGGAAATTTAACTTCTATTTTGATTGGTGATAATGGAATAAAATCTTGATAATTGAGAAAAAGAAATCACATGCACGATGAAAACCTGCAAATGCATCGTTGCACAAAAAGAATATGGAAGCCGGCTTTTGTGAAAACTTTAACAGGCGCTAGAGGCAAAAATCCCAAAGAGAAAAAAAAAATTGAAGTCAGTTGAGAAGCAAATAACCTCTAGCATCAGTTTGGAATCATCTTGCTACTTTCAGCAGAGCATAACGGTATCTACAGATCATCCAATGAAGTGAAAGCATTCTATCTACACTTGGGCATGCGTTATCTTGTTTGACGCCTTTGAATAGCTTGACTTGGTATTATTTTGTCAGTCTCGATCAAGTCGAGCTAAACATCTCATTCATTCTCTCAAGAGTTGAAAAAATGACATTGTCTCTGATAATCACCGGGGATGAATTCAAACTCTTAAAATTTTGGTTACAACTCTCTAACGTTGTTCAATCACATTTTTATTATTCATTTGAAGAGATTTAATCTGGCTATTCTGATCATCTTAATATAGAGAAAATGTTGAGGCCAAGGATGATAAATCTTGGATTAAAAAAAAATCTCTATTTTTGCATTTGTACTCTGTTTTTCCTTTTAGCCTTAGATATCACAGATGAATTGAAGAAAAAGGGTACAAGAAAGGAAGAATTGGAGAAAAAGCTAAATCATTCAGAGCAAATGCCTTGCGGCAAAGCATTGAGAAGAGGATCAAGAGAAGAGCGAAGCCAATCATCTAGGAAATCCAAGGAAGAACAAGAATTCGCAAGAGGTAGAAGCAAAAGAGAACAAGCCCAAAGGTGCAACTCCTTATGATGCAAAAAAAAAAAAAAAAGCATATCATCATTCCAATGGAGTACATTAAAAGGAGTCTTCCTGTTTGTCCCCCAATGAAGTTCACTCAAAGATAACAAGGAAACGAGACCTTCAAAGAAGAGCAAAAGCCGATCAAGCTGAAAGACAATTGAAGCAAGAAGACAAGAGATTGTATTGTAATAGTCAATCTAGTCAAAAGCAATTTTGTCTCTTTTGGATCTCATCTCACAAGTGGACCCGATTCTAGATAGTTGTGCGACATTAATCATCGAGGCTGTGATCTGTCCAACCCTTTGAAGCAGCTCAATGATGACTAGACTTAACTCTGATAAGTCATAGTCTTCAATAATCTTCGAGTTCATTAACTAAATGTTGCTCTTAGTCAAACATATTCTTCATAAATTGAACTTCAAAAAAAAAATCAATGAAAAAAACTTGAAACCCTCTTACCTCTGAGCTATACACAGCTTAAAGAGGTTTAAACCTTTGTGCTTTATCTTCTTGAGATATAGCAACGTCACCTCCTAAAAGACAAGCATTAACCTTTGGAGAATAGACACATTCCCTTGATAGAATCTCTTCTGAAAACACAAAACAAAATATGAAGAATAATTTTGGCATAGAGATCAATTTCATTGAACTGTGCAAATTGGGGTTATGTCTTTTCTTTGTCGTCCGTCGCTCACGACTCTGACAAAGAGGGGTAATGTAGACACCCCAATTTTCACCAATGTGCAGTTTCTTCCTGTTTTTGCAGCTCCTTGAAGGCTTGGTTTGAGAATTAGCAACTCCAAATCATCACCTGAATCTAATCTCTGCCATGTGCTTGAGTTCCTATAACATCTCAAAAATCCATGAAAATCTCATGAAAATGACAAAAATACCCTTGGTGACCCTACCTACTCTATTCCTCATCTGAAATTCATTTTTGACTCAAAATCTGAAATGTAGACCGAAAATGCTTTCAAATGAATACCATATCGAATAGATTCGGGATTCGAGATAAGAATGACCATTTTACCCTCAACAGTCTTTTGGCCAAAACCTGCATTTTCAAAGGTCGAAATAGGATTCTGATTTTGAATTTGAGTTCTACATACCAAAATCTTCAAAATGACTATCAATTTACAAAAATTCGGGTTGTGGTAGCTGAGGCCTTTTTGGCAATATTTTGAGAAAATATTTTGACATGTGCAGTAATGGGTGATATCGCGCTCTTGCAGTGCCGTTATGCGTACGTTGGCGAAGAATCTTGCCACGCGTGCGTACTAAAAACCTAAAAATTGTTTTAACTAACTAGATTCCTTTATTTCAAAAATGCCCCAGAATATTTTATTATTTTAATAAAACCCCTAATTGTTTTGTCTTTTGTGGGAGAGATTTTCTTTTAATTTTTTAAATTTCTTTTATTTGAAGCTTTCTGATTGGTCTCCTAATGGATTCTTTTGATTGGTTTCCCAATGGAGCCTTCTAATTGGCTTCCCAATGAAGCTTTTTGATTGGTTTCCAATGGAGCCTTTTGATTGGCTTCCCAAAATAAACAGAAAACCCACCCAACCAAACAGGTTCTAAATTTCTCTTTGAAAAGGGGGAGAGGAGAAGCTTTCTTAATCAACAAGAAAAAAGAAAAGAAAAAAGACTTGAGCCCAAGCCTTCAGAAACTTCTTCTTCTCTGAGAAAAACCCTAATCCCTTCATAACCCTAATCCATATAGTTCAAAACCCTCTCCGACGCCACTATTTGACAGTGCTTATTTTCCGATGACGGCGGCTCTCTGACTTCTTCTTTTCAATCCAACAGTGTTGTGACTTCCGACAATCAATCCGAATCCTCTCTTCAATTCCATTTTCGGAGGCGGTGTTTGACAGTGCTGCGACCTCCGGCGATCCGGCCAGCGCCGATCCTCCCCATCCTTCGTTTGCAGCCACCAGCACAACCTTCCTCCACCTTGGTCTCATCTGCTGCTGCTGCTGCAGCAACAGTGCCTCCATCTCCTTACCTCTGTTCTTTATTCACCCTCTACCTGAACCTAGACCAAAAACCCTCCACTGTCTGTGCAACCCAGAACCACCTCTAACCGAGCAAGCAACACCCAACTCCACTACTCAAACTCGATCACTGTCATCTCTTAAGTCGAGCTTGATCTAGCTGTGAAAACAGAGGACAAGATCTCTACAGGTATATCTATCTTTTTGGCTTGCTTTATTTTCAAGTTGAAGAGCATGTTTGAATCAAATTCCCTTTGTTATCTTGTTCTATCCTCTTCTTGAATTGTGTCTATGTGTTTCAGATATGAACATGAATGAAATTCAGGTTTGTCTTATTTTTATTATTATTAATATAATGTTTAGTATATTAATTATTTCAGATTTGCTAGCTTAACATGTCAGAATCAGTTTGCACTTTTGGTCTTTTTTATTTTATTTTATTTTCTGATATTAGTTTGAAGTATTAGGGTATCTTCAGATTTCTTACTTTTTTTTTGAGATTTAGATTCAAATATGATTACGGGTTAATTTTAGTATTTTTATCATTTTAAGTTAATTTAGGATTTTCTAGATTTTTTTTCTTAATTTTAGTTTAGTTTTAGATTTTAGATAATTGGCCAAATAATCTTGAACTGGGTAACCGGTTGAATCGGGAGTAGATGGGTTCCTAACACCTACCCATCTCTCAAATAAACCCCCTTACCTGAAAATCTAGTTGGACCACCCTAAAATTCATATTTTGGTCTATTTTATAAAAAATCAATAAAAACCCGAGTGACCATCCACACCCTGACTTATGGATGGTGGTGGCTCCAAAATAACCCGATCGATCTAGGGTCCACCCGACTTGGGGGCAATCACAGTCGCCATCCGACTTGTTCGGATTGTTTAAAAAAGACGATAGAGATCGCTCTCGTCTAATGTCGCCATCCTATTTGCTTGGATTGTTTAAAAAGACAATGGAGTTCGCTTTTGTCTAATATCACCATCCGACTTGTTCGGATTGTTTAATAAGACGATAGAGATCGCTCTAGTCTAATGTCGTCATTCGACCTGTTCGGATTGTTTAAAAAGACAATGGAGATCGTGATTTTGGACTATTGCATTATTCATCTATATGTATGAAGTACATCACACAATACATAATGGCCAAATAATACATCAATAAATCAAATAAAATATATGAACTAATTTCTTATTTATTATAATCCATTGATGCCTCTATGTAAACAATTAGTGTACATGACCAACTATTCAACATTCATTATTATAAAAATTCCTAAATAAGTTATAATAAAAATCTTATCTTATATCATACTTAACAAATTTTAAGCTTCTAATTGCTTTTTGCTAGCAATTCACCTTGCATAGAAGGTTACCAGAAGCAACACCATAATGAGTGTAACAATTGATCTTAATGCAATGAATTCAAATAGTCTTGACGACACCAACAACTAATTCACTTATTAGAATGTGTCTGGACCACAATCATAAGGAAGCTTAAGGAGTCAAAGCTTATTAGCCACTTCAATAAGAGGTACGCTTCAACTAACTTAGGCTAGACAACAAGCTAGAACATATCCTGGTCTCGGTGTCGCTAGAGGAAGAATTCGATTAAGTCATATAAGACATTATGCACTGGCAAGACCTTATCAAGTTAACCAAATGAATACTGATGATCAAAGAAGAGATGTATTTGAAGAAGTTGTATTTAATGATGTTCAAAACCATAGTTTACAAGGTATGCTATGAACTTGGCATTCATTATATATAGTGTGTATATATATTTATATATATGTATAAACATCTTATGATTGATGTACAATCTATATTAGATAGAGAAAGGAAGTCCATAGCTGGAGGTTCTAATCTACCTAACAATCGTGTGCAATATGGACATTCCAGGAGAGTATGTAATTGTGCAAGGAATTTTGTAGACAACGCTTCATTTCAATTTTATTCTACCTGAGCCAACAAGATGTCCATTTTGTGAAGCAAAGTTGATCAAGTTTGAGACAAAGGAATTATGTTATTCAAATGGAAAGATTATACTACCACAAGTCCTTGTGCCATCAAAATTACTTGCTCTTTACTTAGATCAAGGTACTGAAGGTTCACAATTTAGACAATACACACGAGTATACAATCACATGTTTTCATTCACATCTATTGGTGTAATTGTGGATGAATATCTTGCCAATGCTCAGGACGGGATCTATACATTTTGTGCTCAAGGATCCATACACCATACAATTGGTTGTTTGTAACCAGAAAATGGAAACAGATCAAGATTTTTACTACTTTATATTTATGACATAGAGCATGAAATAGATAATCGAATGATGAAAAATGAATCAATAGATTTTTCTTTGGTTAGAAAGTTACAAGATATTCTAAACCAATGTAATCCATTTGCTCATGTATTTCGATAACTTGGCATGCGACAAGATTTACCAATGTGTCAATTTGTCCTTAAGGAACAACCCCATGAACGTCATCAATATACAATACCAACTCCTTCACAAGTTGCAGCTATAATGGTTGGAAGCAACGATCCAAGTGAACGAGGGGATTGAGATTGTAATGACCTGGACCCTTAAAGAAATATTTTCTAATTAATTATTATTATTAATTATTTGTTTTCATTTAAATTATTTAATTAATTAGTAGGGATGGAATT
>JAUPMG010125899.1:0-11625 GCA_031762675.1 Pachysandra terminalis | reverse complement strand
AATAAGCATCTTCGATGCCTTGGTTGTTTGGTTGTTTCCTAGATAAAAGGGGAGAATAGGAGATATCCTATTCCCTCAAAAATGGATTATCTTTGTTATTTCTATTCCTAGAATCAAGGGATCTTAAGATATTGAATCTTATCTTCAGTAGGTTGTTTTGGTTTGTGGTAAGGATTTAGATCCTTAAATAAGGTTGATCGCAAAATGAAAGGTAGGCATTAATCTTAATCAGAGTGATAGGAGGACGGTTCCCTCGAAGTAACCACAACGTTAATTTTTGTTTGAATTATTTGTTTGAATTCAGAGTGTTACGTAACAACCCCATTGAAGCCTAGATCCGAACCCCAGTTGTCCCGACCTCAAAACCCCATTAAATCCAATCAGAACCCCATAAAAAACCCCAAAATCCATTGCCGCTTGCAGGCATCACCTTCGAAAATCCCACTATCTGTTGCTGTGTCCGACCAAGCCAAACTCACCAGGGCATCAAGCTTGCAATTTCAAACTGGTTTGGAATTTACAGGTTGCACAATCATCTCAGGTAACAGTCGATTCAATTATTTAATTTTATGAATTATAAAAGCTGATTTACAAAGATAAATTTTGATCTCTTCGGTTGTAATCAGAGATTAACAGACTGTAATTGTCTCGAATTTCACTTGCAATCGGCCCTATTCATTTCAGTTTGGTTTTGATTTAAGGATTATTGGAATTTCTATCTTTCATATTAATGAATCTAAATTTTTAATTTGGTTTAATTCAATTGGCATTATTCACAATTTTACCTTGCTTGGTCTTCATATTTGCCTTATTAGCACATTTAGGATGTGTCAGTTATGGATTTTCTGTTGTGAGAATTGGATCCATATTTTGGTTGCAAGTATTGGGTTGATTAAGTTGATAAGTCGGAATCTTGAGGATCTTTAGGGCTTTCATATCTTGGTTTAATTGCATGGTCTTATGATGATTATCTTAGTCTTAGGATTTTATTTTATTTTTTATTTTTCTAGGTTCTTTGGATGTTGAAAATTCCCTTTAGATATTTATGGTCAGTTTTGAGTTTCAGATTTTTTTATTTATAGAATATTCTATTTTTAGATTTTAGCTAAATTGGCCAAATAGAATTAGACCAGGTAACCGGTTAAACCGGAAGAGAGTGGGTGCCTACCACCTTCTTGCTCTCTTAAGTAAACCTCCCTACCCAATGTAGTTAGACCAAAGTAAAATCTTATTTTTGGGTATATTTTGCAATTAATTGATAAACCCATTGGTGACCATTCACACCCGAACTCAGTGAGTGGTGGTGACTCCAATTTACCCGAATTATCTGGGGTCCACCCGACCCAGGGTAGTTCACACTCACGTTTACCAAAGAGATGCGTCTCGGTGAATTTGTCGAAATGAATTTACCCCTAAGGGGAGCGACCGCCATAGAGACTGTATGACGTCAACATTGATATGAATTTACACCTAAAGGGAGAGATCTCCCTGGAAGTTGTAAGACGTTGATACTATCCTCCGCGATGATCGATGACGTCGTAGGCGATACTATCTTCCGTCTAGAGCAATGCTCAATGACGTCGTAGGCGATACTATCCTCCGTTTAGAGCGATGCTTGATGACGTCGTAGGCGATACCATCATCGTTCTAAAGCGATGCTCGTTAACGTCGTAGGCGATAAATCCTTCAACTAGAGCGATGCCCGATGACATCGTAGGCGATACCACCTCCGTCTAGAGCGATGCTCGATGACGTCGTAGGCGATACTATACTCTATCTAGAGCGATGCTCGATGATGTCGTAGGCGATACTACCTCCGTCTAGAGCAGAGCTTTAAGACATAGAAGGTGATACTACCTCCGTCTAAAGCGATGCTCTAAGACGTAGAAGGTGATACTACCTCCGTCTAAAGCGAAGCTTTAAGACGTAAAAGGTGATACTACTGTCACGAACTAAACCAGAAAATCTCAATTTTGAGATTTTAAGCTTAATTCATAACTCTCACCCCATATCTTTATGGAAGTGGCAAACAATAATCAAAACATAAGCGGAAGCAATTAACTGTTCTAGTAAGATATAAGTAACTGAAATAAAAAATCTAATCTTTTACAAGACTAGTAAAAGAAAGGGTAGTTCTAATACAACTCTACAACTAAATCCAGGTCTTCTATACCCATTTACAAGTTCTCTCTTCGTGACCAAGCTCCAAGACCAGAAAAATATAAATCAACAAACATAAGCTGGAAAGCCTGGATGAGTAGTCCTTCAATGCAAGGTATTTTCTCATATCCCAACATTATAAGAAAAATGTAAATAAAATATATATCTGATGATAAAGATAACATCTGTGCAAACTGAAGATAAAGAAGGAAAGCAACATAAACCAATCATTGTATTGTCCTCTCCCAACCTCACTTGGTACTAAATCAAAGGTCCACATCATAATATCTGCATGCCTAATTCTATATGTAAATTAGATCAAGTGTAATACACTTGATGCTAGAAATGATATCAACAGAGAATATGCGGTGCATGTGCAAATGGTGTTGTATGGTCTACAAATATGGTAAGTCCCCACATGATCGATCAGTCTTTGGGCAAGATGTCGTAATGAACCATCCCCCCATACAGGGCCACTCTCAAGGATATGATATTCTATGTGCGCAACATAGTTTTATGGGTTTTAAACCAAGGAGGCACAATCCCCCCACTTATTTTTGATCACGGGTGGTATCCCAAGGTTCCATCAATGGGCAATGCCTCAGGGAAACATACCTATTTACATCCTACAGAAGGGTATCATGATTCACTCTTTTTCCAAGGTTTCACTAGTGTGAACTATCTTCAGGAATCATCTTACCATACCACAAGTCTGTGAGGCATACCAACACAAGGGCTCTCTCTCAGCTTGGGCAAAAACAACATTCATGATTCATTCTTTTTCCAAGGTTTCACTAATGTGAACTATCCTTGGAAATCACCTTACCACAAGGCTTTCAAGGCATACCACAAAAAGAGTTCTCTCTCAGCTTCGGCGTAAACAACATAGTCCACTCATAGGACAATAAAGGTCAATTAACGAAATCATATTGTCTGGCAGCCTAAACCCAAGGGTATCACATGGGGTATTAGACTGAGCTATTACAGCAGGATAGTTCATATGCACCTCATAGTATTCAATTCCTTAAATTAATGCAACATACATTGATTCACAGACATATATTCCAGTCAGCAATCACATGGGCACAGTCCCATGATTCTACACTACAAGGCACAATAGTGCACAATGAGGCATACTAACCATAAATAATCATCTAAACGTGAGAAACATGATAAAATTAATATAGGCAGGATATAAACATCAGACAAAAACCAAGGGTACAATATTGCACAACACCACACTCCAAACATATATAAGTATAATTATCTAGCATAAGTTATATAATGGAAATCAAGGCGGGTAGAGTATAAGCATCTAACGTGGAGTAATACACACATGAAGTAGGTCTAAGGAATAAGGACAATAAGTAATGCTATTACATACACACGTTAAGGCATGACATCACACTCTAAGTATACGTAATTATCGAATCATAAAGGAATAAGATATAATCAGTACTGGCAGGATGCGTGAATCAAATAAAGGCAATACATGCATTAACATGTCAAGTAGATGAAGGCAATAAACAGTACTAAACACCCCCATACATGGGTCAACCAAACACATAGTAACACATGAGGTCAAAGTCTACACCTAGACATGCACAAACAGGGAAATGAACCAATGGATGGGTTTGGGGCTGTTTACACAAGTTTCCTAAGAAACTCGCACTACTAGGCTAACTCAATATAGGCTGAACCTTAGGTTTGAAGGGTCACATTTGGTTAGGCAAGGCTACCAACACCAAATGCAAGTTAGAACAACTAGGTTAGGGATATTATAGGTGTCCAAGGTCTAACGCATCAAACGGACCATAGGTGCCTCTCGGCAGGGTCTTCAGCTAACCGAGATGGGTTCGCCGAAGTGCTTCGGTGCGCCAGAATGTCTCGGCGACGTAACCAGTAACTGAAATTGGTCTCTATCTTTCGACGAGCTGAGGTGGTCGCCGAAGATCGGCGGGGTGGTTCGGCGTGCCAAGGGAGGTCGCCAAAGCGCATCCCAGGGTGTTTTTGAGTGAGATTTTACCCAGAAGTTCGCAAGGACCTAAGGAAGATTCGTTGTAAATATTAGGTCCAGGGATTAGTCTGCGTGAGTAGATCTACAAATTTCTAAAAGTCTCCAAAACTTAAAATCTGGGATTTCCATAACAGATCTGGTAATTGAGGTTGATCTCAAGGGTTTAAGACTCCTAAATATGACATGTAATCCAGTAAACTCATGGGGGAAGGGAGAATAAAATCAATCAAATACTTCCCCCATGATCATAATGCTGAAAATAGGAATAAATACACAAACAGTGAAAGAAAACTCAACTTGGGCATTGCCGAGTCTCGTCCGAGGTAGCTCCACCATGCATCCGGGAATTTGGAGTTTCCCCTCTCCTTCTCCACAAGGTCCACACCAACAAGAGGTGAGAAATGTGTTTTGAAACTTAAGTGTTCTATTTATAGGTCAAGGTCAAGGTTGTAAATTAAAAATAGCCACTGGGGCAAAACTGGGTTTCTAGCTCTATCATTTCCAATTAACCATTTAATTAATTTCTGATTGTGTAATTATGTTTAGGGGTCTCAAATGAATCTTCTAAGATGTCTAAACCAATTATTATCTTACCATTTGATTTTATTTCATATTTAACTGCTAAGTTCAGTTATCAAACCCGTACTGCTTCTTAAGTCTATATGGCTTATCTGATCAGTTTTTTATGACTTAAGTGTTTCTAATATAGTCCTATAAGATTAAGGATCTTATGAGTACCAATCCTAGTTTATTAGTGAAATTAAATTACTAATTTACCAAATTACTATTTTACCATAAGGTCTCAAGTTATAGTTTTTAGGAATTATTCAGGCTGTTACAACTACTTCCGTCTAAGAGCGAAGCTCTAAGATGTAGAAGGTGATACTACCTCTGTCTAAGAGCGAAGATCTAAGACGTAAAGGGTGATACCATAGCCTACATCTAGAGGGAACCTCGACAACGTAGAAGGAACGCCTTCGTCTAAAGGGAACCTTGACGACGTAGAAGATCACACAGTCTAGAAAGTACTATGGTTCGAGGACCTTGAAAGTACTAAGACTAGTAGCCTCGATGGCGTCAAGACTAGATAATCTCAACGATGCCAAGGCTAAACAACTTTCATTGCCACAAATATCTACTGATCGCCAATGCCCATATCGAGGTGTCGTGAGGCTCGCCAACACTTGGTCGTATTTGGGGTTATAGGTCATGTCACAGTCTCTCAATGGCAAACCTGTAATTATCTAAAAGACTTGTGATTGGTCCACCTAAGAGACTGGGGTACATGATGCGTACTACCCCAAGTGAACGTTTTAACCACTGTCAGAAACGGTGGTTAGGAATTCTAACTGCAGTTAACTCTCTTCCAAAAGCTATAAATACTGGCTCACTTCCCTCATTCAGGAGGAGGATGAAGAAAAAAGGGGGGAGACCTGTAATGACCCTGAATCCATCATTTAATTTAATAATAAAATAGTGAATTCTACATTTATTGTAAACATGGATTTAATTGTAAGGTTGAGGGTAGGATAAGGACCATTGTGTGAATGTGAAACTATGATAATTGTTGAACATCAGGTGGATTGGGCTTGGTCCCAACTCTCTAAAGGCATGGGCTAATCGTTTGGGGCCCATTGGGCACAGATGGAGACAATAAGGTAAATTCCAATCATTTTGAATTAGCAAGTTGAGATTAGAGGGAAAGGTCCCCACTAACCCACGTTCCTTCTATTAAGGGAGAAGGAAATTTGTCTTTTGGCTACACACGTCCAAAGAGGAAGGAAGGAGAGGGAAGAACTTGAGGAAGAAATCTAGATCAGAAAAGTGTGATGCAGAAAAAGGGAAAGGAAGAGGAGGACTAACTGAAGGAGACTGACCATCATCATCTAGAGCGCAGAGAATCAAAGCAAGAGAGGTAGGGATTTTCTGATAATCTTACGGTATCTATAATCATAGGATTTTAATTGATGCTATAGTTATGATTAGATTGAATTGCATGTGTATGCTTAGATCCATTAAGTAGTATGGATGATATGGAGAAACATGTGTTTGATTCATGTGTGAACTTACAAACATGGTTGATGTAATTGATGAAGTGGTATATACATGAGATTCCTATGATTGAATCTAAATGGTGTGAAATTCTAGATTTGCATGTTGACCTGATTTAATGGAATATGATGATCTATGGTTAAGTTTGTTATGGATCTTGTTGATATGATCATTGCATGTTTTACCATATTGAATGAGTTCATAATTGAGATCTAAGATGCTTGAAGAAGTTAGGTTTAACTTAGAACAATCTGAATGGTATTGAGGATTTGATGTGATTTTAATTAAAATGAGTATTTATGTATGGAAATTCCAACCAATAATTTATGAAAGTTTTGAGATACAAAATGATGTTAAATTGTACGTGTGAGGATTGGAGATTGGAAAATATGAAGATTTCTCGAAATCTAGGCCGGAATAGTTTTCGGTAGATCCTTCGATACATACCAAAACATCTACTGAGAGAGCCCCAACTCTCTGGACAATGTGCCAAGCCTCGGCATATGCCGAGAGACGTACCGAGACCTTCGATAGGAATCTCGACACATACCGAATCCATCTACCGAGAGGCTGAAACTCTCGGGACAATCTACCGAGTCTTGGCATATGCTGAGACATGTACCGAGCATTCCCAGTAGGACCCTCGGCAGATATCGAGTATTCCCGGTAGGACTCTCGGCAGATACCGAGCCTCTACCGAGCGCCAAATGGGGTGAAATTTTAAGGAAAGTTCCCTGAGGTGATTTAGAGCACATGTGCATACTTAGTTTGTGTGTGAAACACTTGTATAGGATTTGGGAGCAACCATTTGTTTAAAATGTCTAGTTTGACAACCTAATAGGCAGCCTATAGGGTGATTTGGTTTGTGATTGTATTATGACCTTTTGTTGACTTCTAGGATGTCAAATCCTAATTTGGAATGTGTGTGAGGGTATGTGGGACATCCCTGTTGTGTGATGGTCCTATGGCTAGGTCATGTGGACTGTGATTGGTTTGAGTGGTACCAAGGGTATCCACTGGAGTCAATGAGATTGACTGACTTGTTTGCTATATGAATATGTTATGTATGATGCTGGGAGCATTATTAAGTCAATTAGATTGATTGATTTGGTTGTTGCGTGAATGTGTAGTGTGAGTTACTGGGAGCATCCTCAGGTCAATGGGATTGATCTGGTACTGTGTGCATGATTGATTGTGAATGACTGGTGAATTCAGTCGTGTGTGTAAGTCCTTAAAGTTGAATGGAACACATGGTGGTTTCTAGTCGTGGGTGCAAGTCCCAAAAAGGTTATGGCCAATAATGTTGGGTTCCAGCCGTGGGTGGGAGTCCCTAAAGTTGGATGGTCGTAACTGGAGCATTTTTCCATGGGTGAAGTCCCTAAAAGAATGATTGAATGTTGATTGATTGTGCATTGCATATGGATCATTTGCACTCATAATTCATCATTGCATCATATTATATATTGCATTAATTGTGAATTGATGGTTGTATTCTTGCATTATAGCTTTATGTGTGTGAAGTGATTGTGTGAGAACCATGGTGGGACCATGTGGACTCACCGTATGGAATGATACAATCTACCGTGAGTGTAAGTCCTTAAAAGATTGGATTTGTTTGTACACATGATGGGATTATGTGGACAAGGTTTGGTATCATGGTGAGACCATGTGGTTGTATACATGATGGGATCATGTAGCTTTGATTCATAGTGGGACTATGGGGTTAATAGTAGAGTATGGGTGATCTGTGTGGGTGACATAGTGAACCTTCGAACTTAGGTTGTATACATGAAGGGATCATGAAGTTGTGATTCTTAGTGGGACTATGAGGTTAGTAATTACTGAGGTAATCTCATAATGGTTATGGAGAAGGAATTGATAAGATTAGAGTGGGTTCATGATTAATGGTGTAAGGTATTTACACAACTTGTTGATATTATAGTATGTTCAGTTTGAATATTATATGATAATGTGTAACATAATAAAACCATGGGAATGAACTATTTATATGATTTGTGTAAAAGGCATGAATGAATTGGATGGTTGATTTTCTATGGAGGTAGTTATTGTAGATTATCGGGTCATCTCTACTGGCCCATGGCTAACCCTTATATTTTTATAGGTGATCATTAGGAGTAAAACCAGTTGGAATAAAACTTAGAAACGATATGAGTTTAGTTTATTTTAGTTGATGAGACTTGAGACAAGTTTATCTTTCTTTGTTATGACTTTGTTTTGACCCCATGTGGGCAAAGTTGATTCCAATTCGAGTAGCGTTAATTTTAACAACAATTTATGATCAATGAAGCAGTGCTTATCAAACATACCTTTTAACTTTCTCAACACAATGTCCACGCATTACCAAATAATTTTGCTTAGAATAGATTTTATGAAAAGTAGAAAAGATGCTTCTGTCTTTCTCGCTTTTAACAGCATTTTTAACGCTGTGTTGGCCAGGCTTGTGCTTTTGGATAAGTGACTTTATGGAAGCATTTATCCACAACAACAATAAACAACTTACTTGAAGAAAATAGTGTTTGGTAAATACATTTTTTTTAAGTGCTTATGAAAGTTTATGGGAAAATAGGTATTATGAAAATATTATTAAAGTTTAGAAATAACATTTATTTAAGTGCTTATGAAAGTTTAGGGGTAAAATAAGTATTATGAAAAGATTACTAAAGTTTAGAAATAGCTTCTCGCATAAGTGATAAGAGAAGCTATTTCTCCTTATGAGTAGCCTTCCTCTATTGCTTATGGCCTTACCCATTAGGTGTTACCAAACACACTTTTAATTTTAAAAAGTTCGGCAGCCTAAGTCTTTGATTTCCATTAAAAAAAAAAGGGAAAAGCTCTGGTGAAGATCTTTCAATCCATAACTATATTTGTTAATTAACAATTTAAGTATACTTAAAAAATACAAGGAGAATATAAAATGACAAAAATATTGAAGTTAAAGTCATGTGCAATTGTTTAAATATGGTGTGCCATCCACTAGATAACCAGTTAATTGACCATTGTCATTGAAACTAATATGGTATTAGATGACACTAAGAGAGCTCCATAGCCAAACTCACACAATAAAATATTGAAGTAAAAAGGATTCGAACCCTAAAAATGGAAAACAAATCTTAAAAAGAACGACTGTGAAGGGTTCATCCTCTTTTTACACTTCTAATACAATCAAAAGCAACCCAATGCTGGTATGGACAGTCAGAGAAAGACAAGGATGAGAAGGACAAGATAGTTACTAAATCGAGTTAAACAGATGGTGTAACCATCATAACCAATAGTTCAGCTAATAGAGAATAACCATATATCAGGATAAGAAAAATATTGAGAAGACTTTCTGCCAAGGAAACTTTAGCTATTCAAATGGCTATACTATGCACAAGGGATTCAACAAGCATCCAAATGTTTATTCATTTGTAATATAAAGAGACACTGGGAGATGTTATGTAAAGAAGATTTCATTTCATAGGGCGATAAAAATCGAGTATAAGAGGATGAAAATTTACATAAGGAAAGCGACAACAAACATTGTTGATTAGAACGCATATAATAATTTGCAAGTTGCACTACAAAAAAAGAGGTATTTACCCGCGGTAATTAATGGCGGTTTATATTAAACCGCCTTCTAACGAACCTTTTCTTGGCGCTTTTATTAGACCGCCGAGAAACCCCTTCCGCGCGAATAAAATCGAGCGAAAAAGAACTTTTTCTCGGCGCTTTTCTAACAACCGCCGAGACATACCCCTTCGCGCCGGATAATTCCTGCCCGATAGTAACCCTTTAATGGCGGTCTTCATAGAACCGCTAAGCAAAGTCCTACATAGACGACGGTTTACATGGACCGCCGAGAATGGTTTTCCATACATAGCCGGCGGCCTAATTAGAACCGCCGAGAATGGTTTTCCTTTCCCTTTCTCTTTCTCTTCCCCCTCCCGCCTTCTCTGCGATTGTTGTTGCCTTCTTCATCGCCGTCACCGTTACCGTTGACATTGCCGTTGTCGTTGCCGTCTCCGTCACCGTTGCCGTCGCCGTCTACCCTAACGTTGAAGAAAGTCTCAATTTCGTACTGTAGACAAAGAGATCAGACGAAAAAAATCAGAAAAGTGGAGTTACAGTAACCGCGAGTACTACAAGTTATGCATCTGTAAGAGACAGAAACCCGATCGCAGGAGAAATTACATATTACGGTCGATTAACGGATATTGTAGAGGTGTCATACTCAGAAAGATTAAAGTTCATTATGTTCAAGTGTGAGTGGGCGGATGTGACCATCCCAGGACGAGGAATCAAGAAAGATGAGTTCGGGTTCATACTCGTCAACTTTAATAAGTTGTTACTCACGCTCGAAGGTACTGATGAACCCTATGTTTTAGCATCTCAGGAATAACAAGTCTTCTATGTTCAAGACCCCAGCGAACCACAGTGGCATGTTGTGATAAAGACTAAACCTAAGGACTTGTTTGACATGGATGGCGATTCTACTAGTGTTAACGCTTATTTTGTAGAGAATGAGCCATTTGTCGATCATCGTTTAGATAGCATGGAATATCACGAAGATGGTGGTCTTAGTTGGGTGAGGGAGGACGTGCCAGGACAAACCGTTGAAGGTGGTGGTCTTCAATTGTTACCCACATCCCAACAACGGAATGAGAACAACACACCTCCTATTGAAGATGAAGAATTAATCGAAGATGAAGAATCAACCGAAGATGATTCGGATTTTGATGAAAATGCTTCTGAAAACGCTTAATGTAATTGTTCCAGAGTATATTGTATGTTAAATAATTATCTGGACTAACCCATTATGGAATTTGAATGTTAAATAAGTATCTGGACTGACCCATTATGGAATTTGAATGTTAAATAATTATCTTTTCCTTACTCGGTATGAGATTTGTAAGTCAAATGGCTATCTAGACCGTCCCGGTATGAGACTTGCTAGTTAAATGGCTATTTGGACCGTTCGGGTATGAGATTTATAAGTCAAATAATTATCTGGACAATCCGGGTATGAGATTTGTAACTCAAATAATTATCTGGACAGTCTGGGTATGAGATTTGTACGTCAAATGGCTATCCGGACTGTCCCGGTATTAGCTTGAGAGTTAAATGGCTATCTGGACCGTCCCGGCATAATATTTGTAAGTCAAACAATTATTTAGACCGTCCGAGTATGACTTTGTTTAGTCAAATAATTATCTGGACAGTCCAGGTATGAGATTTGTAAGTCAAATGGCTATCTGGACAGTCCCGGTATGATACTCGAGAGTTTAATGACAATCTGGACTGTCCCAGTATGATATTTGTAAGTCAAATAATTATATGGACCGTTCGAGTATGATATTTTTTAGTCAAATAATTATTTGGACAGTCCGGGTATGAGA
>JAUPMG010125888.1:0-11625 GCA_031762675.1 Pachysandra terminalis | reverse complement strand
CGTGTTATTGTCGAGATATTAGACCCCAAGTAATCAAACTGGATCCGAAATCATTACAGTGTATTTTCCTTGGTTTTTCTCGTACCCAAAAGGGCTATAAGTGCTATTCTCCTGAGTGGGGACGGTATCTAGTGTCATCTGATGTCGTGTTTCGTTAGTCTTCCCCTTTCTCCTCTCCTTCGTCGTCGTCTAGTGTGTCGGAGTTGTCTCATCTTGATGAGTTTCTCTTGTATGTTCTCATCCGAGCTCCTCCAAGTACGCCTGTCACGCATGTTAGTCCTCCGGTTCAGACATATGTTCGTGGGTCACGTAGGATATTTGGTTCCTCTCCCGCAGCTGCTCCTGAGCCGTCCTCTACTTTATCGGACTCCTTATTACCTGATCCACTGGCTGATCTTGATGTACCTATTGCTCTTCGGAAGGGTCGCCGTGACTATGCCAGGTATCCTATTTCAGCCACAGTTTCATATGTAGGCTTATCTCCGACTCTATAGGCATTTTTTCCTACATTGGATGCTATCTCGGCCCCTAGGTCTTTATCTGAGGCCTTGTCTTCTCCCGGTTGGCCAGCGGCAATGTTAGATGAGATGACAGCTCTTGAGACGAATCAGACATGGGATTTAGTGGCCTTGCCTCATGGCAAGAAACCTATTGGATGTAAATGGGTGTATATGGTCAAGATGAACCCGGATGGGTCTGTTGCTCGTCTTAAAGCTCGATTAGTTGTGAAGGGGTATGCTCAGACTTATGGTGTTGACTATACAAACACTTTTTCCTCGGCGTATTATATCTCTTGCAGTGTCTTATGGTTGGCCCTTACATCAGCTATATGTTAAGAATGCGTTTCTTAATGGTGATTTGTAGGGAGAAGTTTATTTGGAGCAACCCCTGGTTTTGTTGTTCAGGGGGAGTCTAATCTAGTGTGTAGGCTGAAAAAGTCCCTATATGGTTTAAAGCAATCACGGGCGTGGTTTGGAAGACTCACAGAGGCGGTGTTGAGGTTTGGGCTTCAAAGAGCGTTCAAGGATCATTCGGTTTTCTTTCGCCAATTTGATGCGGGAGCATTCTTTTGGTGGTGTATGTAGATGACATTGTCATCACAAGCAGTGATACCATGGGTTTATCGTCCTTGAAATCATTTTTACAAAGTCATTTTCAGACAAAGGATCTGGGTCCATTGAGATATTTCTTGGGTGTGGAAGTTGCCAGAAGTCATCGTGGGATTTCTTTGTCACAGAGAAAATATGCTTTGGACTTGTTGCGTGACACAGGGATTATCGATGCCAAATGTCTAATGTTCCAATGGCTCCTGGAGTGAAATTGTCTCCAGAGGATGTATGCACTTGGTTGGAAAGTTGAATTATCTTGCTATTACTCGTCCATATATTGCATTCTCTGTCAGTGTAACTAGTCCGTTTATGGCAGTTCCACGAGTTCTTCACTGTGATGCGCTATTGAATATCCTTCGATATATTAAGGGCACTCCGAGTCGAGGTTTATTATATAGCAACCAAGGTCATATGGATATTGAATGGTTGTCAGATGTAGACTGGGCAGGATTTCCTAGTGATCGTAAGTCTGCCACTGGATATTGTCTTTGTAGGAGGGAATCTAGTATCCTGGAAGAACGAGAAACAACCATTGATAGCTCGGTCTAGTGCAAAATCTGAGTTTCAGGATATGATTCACGCTACTAGTGAGATTATCTATTTGCGATAGCTCTTTAGTGAACTCGGATACCCCCTTCAAGTTCGTCCAAGTTGTGGTATGATAACCAAGCAGCTATTCACATTGCATCTAATCTTGTGTTTCATGAAAGGACGAAGCATATTGAGGTTGATTGTCATTTTGTAAGAGAGAAACTACAAGGTGGAGAGATATCATTACAACACGGGAGAACCGTGGAGCAACTGAAGGACGTGCTTATTAATCATTGACTGGGAATAGGGTTGGGTATATTTGTAACAAGCTGGGCATGGACAATATATATGCTCCAGCTTGAGGGGGAGTGTTAGAACTAGCGAGTGGGCCTAATGGCCCTTAAGCCCATCTTTCTTTGATTTTTTTATTTTCCCGTTTACAGTTTGCCCTGGCTCTAGTTAATATATAAATGCTCTCTCGAATCGAGATGAGTACGTTTTGCTGCTACAACAGATGTCATACAATGATCATGGGAAACATTGTGACAGTCAATAACAATGGATTTGAAAGTTATACATGCTCTGCCATTGATGTGTCCTTCTCTGATCATATCTGTTCTATAATTTGATAATACCATGAAGGATTTGGAGCTTTGGTCTCCACAACTCTTTTTAGCTTGATGGAGAACTTCCTTTTGGTTGATTAGAGTGGGAGTTGTGAACAAAGACCTATCAATATAACAAAAAACCCAGCTTCAAAATTTTATTTTTATAATTTTTCTGTTTTTTTTTTTTAAATTTCGGACCATGTTTTGGATCGGCCGATACGGAGTTGGATCGCCGATCCAACTCAGTATCGGACCTGGATGATCCCCGATCTGATACCGAGTTTAAACACCATGGTTGCTTTATGGAAAGGATTTGGGAGATTGAGGTGTTCATGTGGGCAACAGGTTTTGAATATATTTAACTAATAGTCTCCATGGCCACTTCCATGAAGACTATTGTGGGAGTGGAACGTTAATTCCACGAACAATATTTACTATAGGGTCAGGGATGGATTCAGGGTGAGATTTTGGGAGGTCATTTGGTGTGGGGATCTTCCCCTAAAGCAGAGGTTTCCAGATCTATTTATGGTTGTCCAAGATAAACTAACTTGGGTTAAGATTCAGTTTCCAGTGAGGGTTTGTGGTGTATCCAGCTGAGGCATGCAGTTTTTGATCATGAGGTGGATTTTTTGGCTTCCTTGCTGAATTCCTTGGAAAAAGAGAAGGTGAGCCAAGGTAGTGATAATAGGAGATGGAGAGGCGATCGGGATGGCAGATTCTTTGTTATCCTTTTATGCATCTCTCATACGAGAGCACAGTGACCTCCTACCGACAAGAATCATTTGGTAGCCCCCAATACCTTCAAAAGTGGCATTTTTTTTGTGGGTTGCGGCTTTGGACAAGACTTTGACATTGGACCATCTGATTCATAGAGGGTGGACTATTTCTAATTGGTGCTCAATGTGGAAGGAGGAAATGGAGGCAGTCTAACTCTTGGTGATACATTGTTCGGTAGCTTTCAAGGTGTGTTCATCAATGTCGGTTCAATTTAGGAAACTATGGGTTCCACCTAGGAACGTTAATGATGTGTTGGTTAGCTGGGGATGGAAGAAAGGCTTAAGTTGAGAAAGGATTCTTTGGGACCTTTGCCCAGCTGCTTTTGCTGGACGATATGCTTGGAGCAGAACAATGGGATCTTCAATGATAAGGAGGAGCAGGTTGTGAATAGCATAAAGAAGGTGATGGCCGGGCTATATGGGTGGGTTTCAGTGCTTCATAGTTTTCATAACATTTCATTTGCATTTCCTTTGTGAGGAAGGGTCTGGGGTTTGGTTGATGTAAGTAGTCATATTTAGCTGAACTGTAGGTGTGATCGGGATTCACCACCCTGTCCTTTATATTTTAGATCTTTCTTTGGGTTTTGGTCGTTATACACTCTGTGTATTCAGTCCTTACTCTTGTTTATATATTATACATACAATCTTCATTACTGATAAAAAAAAGAAAAAGTTTCCATGGCCACTTCTTCTTATGCAATCCCCAGTTAGTCATCCTTGAGTCTCCTTCAGCTACCATATATTCAATTTAACTCGTAAAGAAGGTGGGAGATGCCTTCAGTTTTGTTTGGATGATAAATCTCCAAGCGGCGTTTTATAGATATGAGTGATGTTTTGTTGTGGTCCATTAAAACTCCACATACATGTGAGGGTCTTTCTTAGTTGCTATCAAAGTTTAGGTTGATTAGCTTTATCACCAAGCATAGGTTGACATCTTATAAATAATGGAGTTGAAGATTATATCGTGGAATGTCTATGGTCTAGGCTTGGCAAGTTGGCTAGGTGTTGGCAAAATATTTTTTTGATGAATTGGTGTTTTCAAAATATTGATAAAGTCGGGAAGATAATTGGGTAACCAAACTTGTGCCCCGTTTGGCATAGCTTCCTAAGGGTCAGGATGCCCTTCTTAGACCTAAAAGGGCTTCCTACCTAATGCTTAGGTATTTGGTGACACTTCTGAAAGCAACTTTAGACGGAAGCGCTCTTCAAGAGCCTATTTTGGTAAAGAAGGAGTGGGGCTACTTCTGAAAACTGCGTTTGTGACTTTGTGGGAAGCAGTTAACAATGTATTAAACTTAAGGGAAACTTTTAAAATGACAAAATTACTCACATTTTTATTATACATTCTTTAAAAACACATATATGGAATCTAGCCTAAAATTATGTATAAAAGCGTTCTTTTACAAAAATTGTCTCACCAAATGCAATTTTTAGCCAACGGCTTTGATTCGAAACCCTTTTTCACAAGGCCCTTCACATTGAAGCCCTTCGATTTGTTGGAAGCTACACCAAACGGGTCCTTGATAAAATTGGCTTTTGTTGAAGATTTTGTGTTGTGTAACATAGTCCTTGCCGAAGGGACTTTCTTTGGAGTGGTTTAAGGGACGAGTACACCACCTGGTGCATTGTAGCAAGGTATGCATTCCAAACTCGAAAGATACTTTGTGGTTGAGGATGCTTTCTTCATCTAATGTAGCCTTCTTGGTAAATAGTTATGGGCATTTGGAGCTGAAAAACAGAATATTTGGTGCATTATAATTGATTGCAAGTAATGGAGTTGAAAAATCAAGGATGAGACTGCAATGATTCAGGACAACGTGGTAGATCTTCAAATAAAATAAATAGAGAAGAATAAAGGGGAGAGAAGAAGGATAATATGACAGAATCTCACTGCCAGGACCTTGAGCAACTCGAAATCTCACCAATCTGAAGTAAGGGTTGGTAAAAGAATTTCACCAATACCTAAGAATGAAGAATGATGGCCTAAGAATCATACTTAGAGGTTTCACACCTTCCAATCTTTGGAGCCTAGGGTTTCCAATCACTGGAGAAATAAGAGGAATCACGCTTCAAAACACATACTGTGTAAAATATCATTCAATTTTCTTCCTTTTCTTTTACACTAATAATAGACCTTTTATAAAGATTTATTACTAAACCCTAATCACATAAAAAGAGTCCTAATCTAATACATATACTTGACGAGACCTAAATACACTAACATACATTCAAAATAACATCTAAAACATGAAATATTATCTATTAAAATTTTAACACGAAGTTTCTAGATAATCCTAATCCTAATTGCTTTCCTAGTCAAACACTAACAAATAATAATAAAATCCTAATCTAAAAATGACCCAAATAATTGGGTTTACTAGGGAATCCATGGGTATGACCCAATCAACAAGTATGGGCCTAAACATGCAAGTAATTGTATTAGGCCTGCTAAACTGGTCCACATCAAGCAATCTAATGGTTAGACCTTGTGGTTTTGACATGTTGAAATCAATCCCCAAGCTTTGTGATGCGTTTTCCAAAGGTATAACCTGCAAACTGGGTGCAGGTAATTTGGTGAAGTTTGATCTGACATATGGATCCAGAATGGTATCCCGTTAAGTCTAAATTCCTGATTTATTTGCAGCTGCATACATCCTGGATTCTTTAGTGTTTCTCTCCTGGGTTTTATTTAGGTTTGTCCGAATCCTTTAATCAAGAGGAATCTTTTAATTGGGTGGATGACTCTTTAGGCTCTTTGAGGACCTATAATTTAGTGAATTAAGGAGGAGAGAGAGAGAGAGAGGAGGGGGGGCGGGGGGGATGTATTAGAAGTAGAAGAGATTGCTTATCCGTCCGGTCATTTTATCTGATGCTTCTGAAGGATGAGGATGCTTTTAGTCTGCAAGGTTGGAAGTTTCCAATCAATGCTGGCCCTTTCATGTGGACTGCAGCCTTAAACAAAAATCCCCACCATTATTGATCTCATTTCCAGGAAATGGGTTGTTCTGAATCGCTATGTGAATGTGTCAGGTGTGGTAGGAATGCAAATTTAGTTGATCACCTGTTTATTGCCTTTTAATATGTTTAGAGCTTTGGGATGTTTTCTTTCAAAATTTGGGGTTGGATGGTCCATTCCAATTGATTTGCTAGCCTTATTGGATTGTTTGAGGTAGAGGCTTTTAGCAATAGATTTATTTATTTTTGATCGATATTTAGCAATAGATTTATTGCTTTGTGGCAAATGATCCCTTTTCCAATCTGCTAGGTTGTTTGGAAGGATGGGGGTTCTGCATCTTCAAAATTAAGTTCTTGGAGTTGGAACCAGGGAAAGATAGGTCATTAAGGTTTTTGTTTCACTTGTCGTCCATCTCCCTGTTATGAGTCTTTTGTAAACTGATAGCAGTTTTTTTTGTTTGTTTGTTTTTCTATATAGCTTCTAATTTTGGCTAGAGTTTGTCTCTGTATAATTTTCTTGTACAGGGGATGTTTCCCTTTTGTATATTTATAAATTAATACAACATAAAAGGTGAAAACAATAGATACCGGACTTGTTAGGGGGGAAGGGTATTTTTCTTCTTCAAAACCTTATTTCAACGACAACACTCTTTTCTCCTATACACTCTCTCTCTCTCTCTTTTTTTTTTTTTTTTTGATGAGTAACCAGCATAATATATATAAATGAGGAAGAAAAACAGAATACAAAATGCACAACAAAATAACTACCGTGCGCACAAGCTGGGCACCAGTGGATCAGAACTAGAGAAAATACAACCAAGGACAAACTCGTAGCTCAGAAATAAGCCAAAGAAACCAAGGCCAAATCCCGTAGTTCGACCCTCATCCTCCATCACCGATCATCTCAACTGATGGAATACCCATAAACATATCCTCTCTGCCTGCCCCATCTCTGGCTAAACGATCAGCCAAACCATTACCCGATTTAAGAGTATGCCTAAAAGATGCTTGGGCCACATTACCCCAAAACCTTGCCAATCGGACAAGGTGGATGTATCTCCAGCAAGGTTTTAAATTTCGCTGGCAAAACCTTGCCAATCGGACAAGGTGGATGTCTCTCCAGCAAGGTTTTAAATTTCGCTGGCATGCCGGCGAAATGTCGCCATTTTCTAGTTTGGCGACATGGCGATATTTTCCCATTTCGGCGCCTTTTGAGCAATATATGGCAAACTTTCGCCAGGCCCCCCTTGGCGAAATGTCTGGCGAAATCGAAATTTAAAACTTTGATCTCCAGAGACAGCTAATCGAACCAGTCATCCAAGAAATCACTGATGCAGAGTCCCCCTCAACTACCACCTGCTCGCATCCTACACGAGCTGCCTCCATAATTGCGTGAGAAGAGCTAGAAGCTCAGCCCTTGTAGAGTCACTATTCCCAGCAGGTCCCGAGAACGCATGAATGATCTGTCTACCATGATCCCTAAACACTCCTCTAATGCCTGAAGTCCCTGGGTTCCCCAAAGAAGAACCATCAAAATTTACTTGACCACCCCCACAGATAGGGGTTGCCACTGAGCCACTGATTGAAGAGCTTGTGGAGATGTGCAAGCAAACTCTGACCATCCTGCAAGACGATCTGACATGGAGTTCCTCGTAAAGGCAGGGAGGATCACCAGCCACGAACATGCCATCAACAAAATAGCCTTAATAATTGACCCTATTGATCTGCTCCGATCCTCAAACACTCACAAGTTTCTTTGCCCCCATAGAACCTGAAGGGTGGCATGCCACACCCCCTGATACATCGGTCTACCTCTCACCCCTAATCCTGGAAATCTCCACTGATCGAGGAAGGCATCAACCCCATCTAGCATAACCCACCGAACCCCCACGCGGCTCAAGAAGAAAGACAAAATCTCTCTAGCCACTGGGCAATGAATAAACAAATGATCAATTGACTCTCCCTCCACTCGACACATGAAGCACATATGGGGCGACATTGCACATGACGACCATATTCTTTGTAAGTGATCACATGTGTTAATCTTATGCAGAAGAGCTGTGCAGATGAAAGCCTTGACTCTAGGAGGAATAAAAGAAACCCAAACACGACTATGTGGACAAGAGGCAGGAGCAGCAGCTGGAATAGGACGCATGATGGAGAAGAACGAATTGACCGAAAAGACCCCCTACTACTGGGACACCAGACCCTGTGATCCCTACAATTAGAGCCAATGAAAACATCTCCCAAATCTACAAACATAGCATCGAGTTCGAGCAACTCCGAAGAACGCAAGTCCCGACGGAAGCCAAGGTTCCAAACAAGACCTGACTCAAACCATGAAAGAATCTCAGACACCTGTGCCTCCCTAGCAGAGGCCGCTCTAAAGAGACGTGCATAACGAACCGCAAGAGTGGAATCCCCCCACCACATATCATGCCAGAAACGAACCCGAAACTGTCTCTTAGTCTCCCATACTTTCTCTTTTGCTGTATTTGCTCTTTCTAGCTCTCTTGTTCGCTATTTTTTGTTCATTTTTTCTATCTTTTGCTCTCAACTCTCTATAAGAGGGCTCAAAGCTGTTTACTTTCATTAATCGAATCTTTTTTCGTGTACACACTGATGCATATATAAATATACTTTTGATGTGATTCATAAAAAAAAATAATCAAATAGAAAAGCAATTTATTTCCTGATCCCTTTGCTTCTTTAATTTTTAATTTTTCATAGAACTGTAGTACATTGTACACATAAATGAGCTTGTTTTCAGCTGGATTTTCTTAGTTGTAATAACCTCAAATCCAAGTCTAATGACTTGGGATGAAATTGAAAATACGCCGAGTACTTTTTTTTTTTTTTTTGATCATTAACAACATTTTATTATTAATCATCAAAAAGAATACAAAAGTATCAAGAAATCATGAAATGTGATCCAGAAAGCAGAAAAAATATCTATACAAAAAGTTTAGGAGAAAGGGAAAAAACAACACAATCCTATCCATCAGAATTCACAAATCACAATATCCTCCCCCATAGGCTTTCCTGCATCAAAAGACTCTCTCCACTCCTCTTCTGACCCACCCATCTGCCATCTCAAAACATGAGAGAAAGAAATTCTAAAACCAATTGCCAGAAACCGATCCTGTCTAACCCAATGAGCATATCTCCATGGAAATTTTCCATCACTTGACATCCAAGAAGTAACAGAAGAAGAATCCCCCTCAAGCTGTAAATACTCCAAATTAAGCTTCTTAGTTTCTTTCAGACCAGCAATCAGGGTTCTAATCTCAGTGGTGTTAGAATCTCTAACACCAATCGGGCCCAAAAACACATGAATAATATCACCAAGTGAAATTCTGAAGACTTCACCGATTCCAGATCTGCCGGGATTGCCCAAAGAAAAACCATCAAAATTCAGCTTAATACAATCCCCAGCCCGCGCACTCCAAACCTCCCTCTTTAATGAACAAGCAGTCGAAGAATAGATCAAATCACCCCAACATCGCGTAATCGAATCCATACAAATGCCATGAAATGCTTGCCTAACTGCCACCCAACCCACCACCCCACAATGGAGTCAATCAACCATGAGAACGGTCTCTGAACCTCCTCAAAGATATGTCTATTCCTTTCACTCCATATACCCCAAACAATCAACAAGAAGAGGGCCTAAGAAAAATCTTTCCTCTCTGACCGAAATCTCGGAATATCCATTGATCAAACAAAGCAACCAAACTCTCCGGCATAACCCACTCCACACCCATAAGTCTCAAAAAATGCAACCAAATCCCTCTGGCTACTGCACAATGTACAAACAAATGATCCACTGACTCCCCTTGATTCCTGCACAAAAAACAGATATGTGGAGAGATAGCCAAATAACCTCTCCACCTTTGAGGTATATCACAGGTGTTAATTCGATATAAGATAGCAGTCCATACAAAAAGTCTCACTCTCAAAGGAATTTTGGCCTTCCACAACTTGGAAGTACAAAAAGGGGGTTGACCAGAATTATTCTCCCTACCAAGGAATTGGAAAAAAGATTTGTTAGAGAACACACCATTAGATTCCAAACTCGGATATCTGAACACTCAGAGTATAAAACAAAACTGAAGAGCATCAAAAAGACTTTATAAATCATCTAACTCAGCTGCTCTAAGATCTCTTCTAAAGGCAAGATTCCAAACCAAACCTGTGGAAGACCAATAAAGAATGTCAGAGACCATAGCATCCCTATGTTGCACCACCAAAAACAGCCGATGAAACCTAATGTTAAGAATGGACTGACCCCACCATAAATCCAACCAAAACCGAATATGTGAACCCTTTCCCACCCCAAAACAATTAAGAGAGTAAAAAGAGGGAGCCATAGTAGAAATGGCCTTCCAAGGGCTACGAGCATAGATTCTTGCTGATTGGTTAATATCACAATCATTTAACCCTTTCCCGAATTTACTTACGATTATCTTGTACCATAAAGCTTCGGTATCATTGCCGAATTGCCATAACCATTTTCCAAGCAAAGTAGAATTTCGATACTGAATATTACCTAAAATTAAGGCCACCTACATCTTTGATCTTACACACCACATTCCACTTAACCAAATGATCTTTCTTATAATCTCTTCCATCCCAAAGGAAATCCCTTTGGGCTTTCTCCAACATCTTACTAATTCTCACTGGGCCATGGAATAGAGAAAGATAATAATAAATAGGTAAACTTGATAAAACAGACTGAATCAAAGTAACTTGGCCCCCTAAAGATAAATAATTCCTCTTCCTTGTAGCTAATCTCTTTTCCACCCTATCAATGACCGGAGACCAAAATGATAATGATCTACCACTATCCCCCAACGACAAACTAGGTACCTAATCGGCAAGCTGATAACTCGATAACCCAGATAATCCTCAAACTGATGTACCTTGCTCCACATGAAAACCAGAAATTGTTGATTTCTCCACATTAACCTTCAAACATGTTAAGATGGCCTTAATCCAATATGCCTGTTCCTCTACAGCCTCAAAAAAGATAATAGTATCATCAACATACTGTAGATGGGACACATGCACCCTATTTCTTCCTACCAAAATTCCAACGCATTTCCAAATGCGTTGTCGAAGTTTGAAGGAAGATTTCAGTGCATTTGCAAAAACAAGTCTTGAATAATGCCTTGGCAACAAGTTACTTAGAGGGACATTAGGAATACATTTGCATGGTTCAAAATATCGTATTGAGGTAGCGTATGCCTATTGAATATGCGTGGATACATTGTCAAATTCATGGATACGGTACGGTGGATACACATTTAAAATGGTGGATACTTAAAACAGGACCAATGTAGTTGCAAAGATCTGCCAAGAATATGATAAATTAACATGTTTTTCATGTGATGAACCTACACATATAATGTATATTAACATGGAAACAAACCTGTATGTGTGCACGCGCATGAAAACTTTAAAAAAACTTTAATAAGTGTAAAGGAAAGTTATAATATATTTCATAAACTAATGAAACTCAAAAAATTTTCATATATGATAGAATAAATCAATTACCTATGAGTAAAGAAATATTGAGGGTTCTCCAAAACATTTTTAAGGAAAAAAACATTTTTTTTTTTACTTTTATTAATTATTTTATCATAA
>JAUPMG010125867.1:0-11626 GCA_031762675.1 Pachysandra terminalis | reverse complement strand
AGTCTCAACCCCCCATCTCACTCACTCTCATCCTAACCCTCCAAATACACCCACTCTAATCCTCGCCATCCAACCCTAACCACTTCAACCACTCTCATCTCAACCACACAAACCCAACTACTCTCATCCTAGTCTTACACCTCACCACACACTAAAAACAAACAAGACTATTCTAACCCACACAAACAAACAAAATGCTAAATTAAATCAAGGCCACAAATCAAGATCATGATCTAGAAGGTCAAACATAGAGTCAAAGATAAAAAGGGCTATGCTATGTTGTGTAACACCAAAGCCAAACAAACACAACATGCACGATTGCATGATCGGATCTAATTCGATCGGTGATCCAACAAAGGGAAACAATCAACATATGATATAAAATACAGAAGTTAAATAAATAACTCAGTGACTATGTATTACCACTATTTATGTGATTATGTATAATTAGTGTTGATGTGACTGGAATGTCTTATTGATTATGATTATATATATATATATATATATATATACACTTCTATTATGATTATTATATGTACATGGACAATTCTGCCTATTATGTGAACTTATGCATTATTAACTTAGAATCATGAGAATGTACTCATGTCTTTGCTGATTTGAATATATGCCTATGAAACATTGTTTGTGCAAATTAATGATATGAAAACATGAGCTGCATTTGGACTACCTAGCTGTGATAGCAAGGTCTGAGACCCTAAGCCTTTGATGGGATTATATTACACTTGAGACTTGACTATTTTACCCATTTTGTCCTATGGTTGGACTATGTTATTATGTAATGAGGGATTGTACATCCCAATATACCAATTTATTTGTTTGCTCCCAAGGTGAGGGCTATATCATTGCATGGTGATCCCAACAGACTTGTGAAAAGATGATAAGGTAAGGGAATGTTCAAGATTTGATGCCCAATATCTGAAGCATATACTCTTCTATTAGTTGTTAATCTGTAAGATTCTTTGAGGAATTTAAAATTAGAATTCTTTGGAGTATTACCCATGATCACAAACAAGTGGGGGAATTGTGCCCTCTAGGTCGAAACCCCTTAGAACTATGATGCGCACATGGAATATCTTAACTTGAGAATGACCCTATATGGGGGGATGGTTCGAGAAGACATCTTGCTCAAGGAATGATTGATCATGTGGGAACTTACATGATTAGCATACTTAACAACACTTGCATTGTATATTGTTTGTTGACATTATTGTGAGTATCTTGTGTATGATACACTTGACCTAATTTTGCATATAGAAGTAGGATTAGTGATGTGGACCATTATTTCATATACCAAAGTGAGATTGGGAAAGAAACACTTATTATTTAATTTTTGTTATGATTATCATTATTTATCATATAATTTACAGATTATATTTATTTTCTTTATCTTATTGTTGGTATTTCATAACATTGGGATTTGATTAAATACCTTGCTTTGAAGGACTACTCATCCGGGCTTTCCATCTTATGTATGTTTATTTATATTTTTCAGGAATCAAGTAGCATAAGCAGAGCTTGGGATGGGACTAGAATTGAAGAATCAGTAGATAGGATTTTGTATTAGATTTTAATTATAGAGTTCATTAAATCAGTTGTAATAACACCAGATTATGTATTTTTACTTAAGTATACCTAGAAGTATTATTGTTTACTTCCGCTTATGTTTTGATTATTTCTTTCCACTCCCATGTTTTATTGGGGTGAGAGTTACATACTTCACTATTGGGAATGTCGATGGTCTCAATGGTTTAAGATGTGACAAGAAAACTCTACATGTCTCCGGATGAGATGGGTCTTGACTTTGTAAGTCAGATTCATGACAAACCTGACTCTATCCCAGTGGTTGAGTTAAGTGAGTCGTCATTCGGCAGTCCTATCTCTAGCACTTCTAAGACCGAAACTGACACTTTTGGTGACTCCGAGTACTTACACCTTGTGTGTAGTCTTACTCGTGCACGGATGAACACCACCCTTAGGGACAAAGGGAAAAGTGTAAATACCTCCTCCTTAGTAGCCCCTTCCTTATCTAATGTATAAAAATCTAGTAGTAAGGGTAAATCTAAGGGGAAGAGGGCTAGGAGAAAGAACTCTCCTAGTGGGACTACATCCCTATCCCATGTAAGGACCAATCATGACAGACAACCTAAAGTATCTGCTCATACAAGGGAAAGTAAGAAGAACCTACCTAGGTGATACCTAGATAGTGGGGCCTCTAGATAGATCCTCCTTCATCACCTTTGAATATCTCAAAGGACGATCTACGTCTTATGGGGATGGTATTCGGTCACAAATCACTGGTAGGGGATCTGTTAAATTTCCTAAAAAGCCTACCATTGATGATGTCCTCCACGTAGAAGGTTTGAAATATAATCGTCTAAGTGTATCACAACTTTGTGCTTGTGGACATACATTGAACTTTAAGGGTGGTCGTAGTAAGATCATTGACAATTCTGGAAAGATTGTCATGAAGAGTCTTAAAACTGTTGACCATTGCTACAAGGTAAAAGAAGGGACTTCCACCACTCATTTTACTTGCCTCATGACTTCTACTCATAAAGGGGATGATATTCCAAAAACATCGATTAACCCATCGAGTGCAACTATTGTGGAAATGAGGGACATTATGCTATGGAATGCACGATGAAACTCCGTGGTCCTACTGTCTCCAAAAACTTCAAATATGTGGAGAAAAAGATAGTAAACATGACTAACCCTCTGAATTGTACAATACCATTTGATAAGGGTGTCATCCTCTGTCTTTCAGGATCCCATCTCTACTACCATTGATCTTAAACAATCGAAGGAATTGTTCTCCCTGATTCATCAAATGAATCAGAACTTCAAAATGAAAAAGGTAGTGAAGGGAAGCAAGTCTAGAATGCCACCTAGACCTCCTTCAAATCCCACCTCGTGGATCACCAATGAGTGATCTCCTCGGCGTGTATCACATACGAAGGCGTCGACTTGATTGACCTATCTCTTACGCCCAAGTATGTGATACGCGAACTTTGTATGCACATGGTACAAATTTCCCACTTATTGGTGCATACTTATTTCGTTTTGCATGATTTGTGCATTTAAATAGTCACATCATGGATGTGTACACCTCACGGGTGGTTGAAAGTGCTCTTTAAATTTAGAAATCTCTTCGTGACTTTTCTTGAATTTTCTGAATAGTTTCTGATTTTTAAGTGCCCGGTCGATTGGCCCATGTGGGTTGGTTAAATCTAGGGCAAAGAAATCACCCAAGGGGAAAGCTTCATCTTCAGCATCTCCTAGCGAATCGAGATCTTGTCCGGATCTCATTTCGTCTCCGTCGTCCACTCGAACTATGTCTTCAAAATTAAGAAATAAAGCTATTTGTGTTGAGCGGACCGTTGTCATCAACCATTTAACAGAATCCAGTATCATTGAAATGCTTACAAACATTGGTTGGTCCAACATAATGTACTGGGGTGGTTCAACAATTCCTCATGTTATAAAGCTAGTCTTAAGTGATTTCTCTTCATATGATCCCCTTCAATTTGAGTTTGTCTAGGAAGGGAGGATGTCGAAAGTGTCACCTGAGCTTATCTCATCTATGATTAGGGTGCCATTCTCTTTCAGTTCTGAGGCCTTAGTGGATTTTGACTCGTCTCAGCTAAGGGATGCAATCAAACATATCTGTGGTGCTGAGGTAGGAGCTCTCCGACGTCAGTTGATTTCTCGTGATTTACAGCTAGCACGCATTGAGAGGGCACTTACTCACTCCAATAGAAGAATATCGGCCATCTCCTGTACATGTCATATTGTTGGATCCTATTCCACCATCTCCAACGGATAATGATAATAAACCACAACAGGATTGATGACTGTGGGTTATACTTGAGCTAAAGACATGTAATGACCTAAATCCACTTAAGGATTGCCCATATTTAATGTCTTGAATTTACAGAATTTAATGACATTTTTGTTTTGAACGCACGACCACAAGGGGACGTACATATCTTTTTAGAAATTTGTTTGTGTTTTGGCAATAAGGGTGTAAGAGAATTAGGGTTTCTTATTCTCTTCCCATTGCCTTGATTTCTAGATCTGAGTTCTAGAGAGTTGCTGGAGAGAAGAGGAGAAAAAGAAGAAGGAGATTTCGTGAAGGACGTGGAAGACAAGGCTAGTGGAAGCTTTGATTATTGCAGCCCTTATTCTCACGTTGAAGAGTGTTCCTGAGAGTGTTTAGAGATTCTAAACGATTCAGGTAAGTTGCACTGGGGTGATCATAGTTCTTTGATAGAAATCGATAACTCGTGTTTTTAAATCATATGAATGTTTGATTTTAATGTTGATTGAATGAGTAGATCTTTGTTAGAATGGTTTTTGAATGTTCTATTGATGTTTAATGATGTTTTCAGAAGCCTAGAAGTAAGAATGTGTTGTTTTGAATGTATTAAATAGCATAAGTTTGGATTTCGAGACCCAGAGAAAAACCCAGAAATCGGGCAGATCGGCAGGCTTCGGTCCACCGAGTCCTCTGCCAATAAAGACCATTTCCCTGGCTTAGTTTGCTATTCTGCAAGCATCGGTCCACCGACGACCCTGTAAATTCACAGTGAGGTTCAGTCCACTGACGCCTCTACTGAAAAAGACATATTTCTAGACCATTTTGACCCTTCGACAGACCTCGGTCCACTGACGTCTCTACCGACCGACCTGTAATTTACACAGCGAACAGTGATCTTGTTTGGATGACCTAGATGGATGGTGTGGGGCTTCGACCATTGTTGTTTTTTGTTTCTGGAACCAAGACATGACCATGGTGAGTCAATCTTGGTGTTTCGAGTTTCTTGTTGCCACCATCCCATCTTAGGTTGATCATGTGTAGTTGTGGATATGTGGTAATCTATTGATTGTTGTGTTGTTGTGATAATGGATGGAAACTGGTGAACGTGTGCAATAATATTATCCGAGTGTATGGGCGCTCGGATAGTTTCTGTTACAGGCCTTGACTTGATATCTCCTTAATGCATTACATGCTAGGTTTATGTCTATTGGTAAGTGTACCGGGAGGTGGAAATCTACGGAGAAACAACTGCGATGCCTCCAGACTGGGTTGACTATATACCTTGTGGGGTGAAAGGGCCTACTTAAACTAGGTAGGATGCTTGAGAGCTCCTATACAGGTTCGCTACCCCTAGAGTATTGTACACTCGAAAATTAGCCGTACTGTATGGTAGCCTTCGTGCCATGGGTTAGCGCTCAGAACGGAAAGGGGATTCCGAAAATTCCTTGGATGCGTCCTAAATCGGCCTTTGTTGTTGGAAGCGTCATATGAGGTCCACTTACCACGCAATGTTAATCTTAGTTCATTACAGTGTGCATATCTATGTTTGCTTGTGTATGATACTCATTGCATTCATCTTAGGTCATTTGAATGATTTCATCTCATCTCATATCATCTCATTTAAATTACTCATCTTGCAATGGGTTATGTTGTTCATGTTGGATTTATTATTGGATTATTATCGTACTAACTTTATGATTGATTTCCATGAGAGGACGGGTGAATATTCCATGTTTCTTACTGAGCATCATAGGCTCACGCAACGTTTTATGTTGTAGAATGGGATGAAGAGGGAGCGCTCTAGTTGGAGATGTTGCTTCTTGTGGACTTGACTTGTTGTTTCCTTGTTTTTCAGTTTATTGCTTTACACTCCCGAGGGAGTTAGACTTTATTTATGGCGTTGTTATGAGTAGTGATACTGTGGACGTAGATGTTGATTTCATTTGGTTTTAGGCTCAGCTGAGTCCAGACATTATTTTATTCAACTTTTGATTATACTTTGGATTATTGATGTAGTAGTTACTACCGCACTCTGATCTTTATGAATGAAAGTATCATTATTACTTTTATTTTGCTTATGTTGTGGTGGCAATCTGTAGTTCAGTTGTGGATCCTAAAGGTCTCACCTTGAGATCTGTGCAATTCCCTCATTGGGATTCATGCCACGGGGATTGGGGTGTGACAAGACATTGTTGTATGATTGATATACTTTTGAGCTTTGTTTCGACTCTAATAGTGCCCTGTTATCTCTTGGACTATACGATTTTGAATGATAATATCCCTTTATATAGTTCATGTTAAGATACTCTCATGTGTGTAGACTTGTTTGTTTGTCATGCATATTATATATGACTTGTCTACACATTGCCTTGGTTGGATCGGTGCACCATTCATATCTTTATGGGGTCCATCCTAGGCATCTATAGGCTATGCTTGGTTTAATAGTAAAATTTCTTGTCATAGTTTGCACTTTCTTGCACTGATCATATTATGCTTTCATGCTTATCTTTTGTATGTGGTCTTTGCTAGCTTGATTTAGATTAGATGGGACATTATTGTGTATGCATACAGAACATGCTGTGGCTTATAGTAAAATCTTCAACATGCTTGTTCCGGTCTGTATGAATCTCATGCCTATTGCATATCTTGATTAGACTCACATGGTGCATACACATGCCATCATGCTCGTCTCTTCCAAATTAGGGCCCCCATTAGGAATTGGGTTATAGGATGCCTAATGAGGTTATTATAAACATATACATTGTGCATATAGTTAAATCTTAACCATGTATTACTTTTGTCATCTTGCATCTTATATTGTATTGATTATCATTTGATGTATGTCTAGAGGTCACTAAACGTTGTTACGGTTTTATTTCATATTATATTGAACCAACCTTTATAGCTCACCCCTTGTGCTAATGATCTTGCATATTGATGTGGTGAGTATACATGAATGCGTGTTTGGCTTGGGCTGAGGTCATTCCCTTCTGGATTGGCATGCCACAAGCTAGCAAACACATTGTGGTTGCTTTTGGTTTGATCTCATTTATTTAGATGGAGCCAAAGTTGGTTGAACTTGTCCATGGAGTTTGGAGTGCACAGGGGATAAATGGAGCCATGCCAGTTGATTCATCTCATGGTATAGGAGTTACCGAATTGGTTAGAACTCATCTATATACGGATCACACCAAAATGCAAACACAATTGGGATTTCCCCCCAAATTTCTATATTTCTTTGTTTATTTTGACAAAAAAAGGGAGATCTAGATACTCCACCCATGGTATATATTTGCTTGCAGGTACAGTTAAATTCTTTTACAGCTATGTCCAAGTATGGGGGAGTTGAAGCAAAAACTGAGGCGGAGCACAGAGCGTTGTATTGTCATGAGTCTCTTGAATCTCATTTTTATTCTATGAGTTGAATTGAGATGTAATTGTTTATTTTTATTCAATTCATTGAAGTCTAGTATGTGTATTGTACGACGATAAGTCTTTTTGTCACAAATTGACAAAGGGGCGATTGTAAATGTCATTGGATTTGTCCTACACATTCTTTAGGTTTGTCAATGTTGTAACATAGTCATTGAGTGTCTGAAATCGGGTATATTGAAGATCAAGTGTTGCGGATTCAAGAAATACCAAGCTACAACACATGCACCAGACAACCCCTAGAAACACTTTATTGCATATTGACTTGTTTCAAGGGAGTTTGGAGTAACCTTACTTGTTAAGGGACACTCCGCGACCCTTGGCCATCTAGATGCGAGCCTGGACAGTCAAAGATTGCACACGGATGGTCGATATCATTCGTGGATGGACCTTAGGAAAAATGGCCATTGAAATGTGAAATTAGGCTTTTCTAGGGGCACCGGTTGACCGACCATGTGACCAATCAACCGAACAGGGCCACCGGTCAGTCTCTGATTAATCAGTCCCTGGTGCCAGTCGCATAGAAGACCAGTACTGGTCAGTGCGATCTGCACGTGGCTGGTCAACCGACCTAGTAACCTATTTAACTAGCCAGAGCATCCGGTCGACCCCGATCGATCGGATTGCTCACCCGTCGCCCAAAACCCAAAGTCGGTTTTGGAAGCCCTGGGCGCTATCAGTCGACCGACAGAGGTGTCCGGTCGATCGGCGGCTCTACGGGTCGATCAGTTGGTCTTTCCATCCGACCAGTTAATTTGAAATTCAAATTTAACTTAAGTCAGTGGAGCCACCGGTCAACCGATCAGTTGTGCTGATCAACCGGCGGCCGCGAGATTCGCAAAGTCTATAAATAAGAGTTGTCCGTCTAAATGCAAGAGAACCTGCACGGAAATTGTAATAACCCAAACTAAAATAATTGGGTTAATATGTAATTAATAA
Source organism: Pachysandra terminalis (assembly GCA_031762675.1). Taxonomy (NCBI): domain Eukaryota; kingdom Viridiplantae; phylum Streptophyta; class Magnoliopsida; order Buxales; family Buxaceae; genus Pachysandra; species Pachysandra terminalis. The sequence goes on along the minus strand of JAUPMG010125867.1, from coordinate 3,417 downwards.
AAATATAGGGATTAATTTAAAATTTTATTAATTATTTATCATGTTTGACTTTGACTATTTGTGATTGGTGGGTTGTACTATAGGAAACTAAGTGTTTCACACACAATCATAACCCTTTAAGTTATAATGTGTGGCTAAGATCTTGTAGGAACTTTTAATCTAAATCAATGGCTTAGATTCAATAGATTAATAATAGTTATAACTTAATTAGGATGCCATTTTAATAGATAATTAAAGACAGTTTAACTACAACTAGGAATCTAGATCTAAATGTTAGAATTAAACTAATCTATTTTAATGGCCAAGATTAATTAGGGAATTAAAACCAATCATAAAAAAATAAGGATTAAGATTACATAAGGTTAAATTATAATCCAATTATACTTAGGATACTTAAATCAATGGTTAGGAATGCGTAGGACCATATCAATTGAATATATGGGCTTAAAATTAAGACATAATCCTAGACTAAGAACAACTCCTAAACTATGTTAAAAACAGTATAAAATCTATATAAACCAAACAGTAGGAAGTAGGAATCATAATTCTAAAGAGGAGAGAGAGAAGAAGGATTGTTGGATCTTTAGGAGCTTGGAGATTGAAGGAACTTCAGAAGATCAAGCTTGAAGAGGAAGAAGAAACGACACCATTAAAGAGTTAAGGTAAGAATTTGGATTAAATCATTTTCGATATGAACTATGTGTCTATGTTATATTCACTGAGTATGACATAGCATAATCTTAAAAATTAATATCTTTTATCCTTTTTCCATGAAAATAAGATAAAAACAGTAAATTTCTCGGTTTCAATACTGTGAACTACCTCGGGTCGGGTGGACCCTAGATAGATCGGGTAAATTGGAGTCAACACCACTCATTGAGTTCGGGTGTGAATGGGCACCCATGGGTTTATCTTTTATCTCAAAGTAGACCCAAAAAATAAGATTTTAATATGGTCTAACCAGATTGGGTAGGGAGGTTTAGTTAAGAGAACGGGAAGGTGTTAGGCACCCTCTCTCTTCCGGTTTAACCGGTTACATGGTCTAAGTTTATTTGGCCAATTAAATTAAAATATAAATGCAATAACACAACCTAGAAAAATTCTAGAAAATCCTAATATCCTAAAAATCCAAAGTAAATAAAATACCTAATCCTAAATACAAAATATCCTAAAGATTATAAGATATTTAAAGTGGCCTAAAATCAACTAAACTAAATAAAAGAAATTCATAAAATGCCCTAAAAATATAAGAATCTCAAAACTAATTTAATCCTAAATAAATAAGTCTAAAAAACCCAATCTCAAAAATAATAAATAAGATGCATTTAAATAAATTAAAATCCTAAAACACTAAAAATCTAGAAACAATTAATAGAATAAAAATAAAAATAACAATAGAAAAATCATAAACCAATATCCAAATCTAAGTTCCTAAAAACTAAGAATACTAAAATGAAAGTAATCCTAATCCTTCTAGCTAATGATAGAAAATAAGCAAAATAAACAAACTTTAATGACGGAATCAGATCATCCAATATATTAAATAAACCAAAACCAGTACACATAAAAATTCATCAAACTCCATTCAAATCAAAACTACTATAACGATGGATCAATGAGATTCATCAAAAATAAAATTATCCATAAAATGTTTTCAATACATCTCTAATCATCAAAATAAAAAAATAAAAAATAAATAATTAAAAAATTAAATTAAATAAAAAAGTAAAATACTTGGACCAGCTCTGCAGCCTTGATCGATGAGACGTTGGAAGTGAGCTTGGCAATGCTGATCAGAAGATTGATGCAATAATCCACTAAAGAGAAGAATGGGTTTGGGTTTTCCTGATTTTGGTTTTGATAGAGAATTCCTACAGGTTTTGTATAGGGTCTGATGGCTGATTCAAGATAGATTGGGATTTGATTTCTACAGGTTTTCGTATGGATTTTAGGTATAGCTTGCTAAGCTTTGAAAAGGGTTTCGAAGGGTTCTAATGGAAAGCTAATGGGGTTTTTGTAGTACGAATGAACAGAAAAACAAAAAAAAAAGAAAAAAAGTTAGAGGGTTTTGATTTGGTGTTGAACAGAGGCTTGGACGAACTCCAATAGGGTTCGTAAGGTTCCTATTTGACTAGCAGATTTTTCTTGGCACAATTAGACTAGGTTTTGGGTTGAAGAGTTGGGGTTTTCATGGATTTTCTACGGTTTCTATTGTGGTCTTTGCAGGTTTAGTGGAGGACAAACAGAAAAAATAGGGATTCGTATGGGGTTTGGGTTGGTTTTGATGGAGATTTTCGAATGGGGTCTCTCATAAAGCTTTGGACGAACTAAATGCAGGTTTTTCCCTAGGGTTTTACAGGTTTTTGATGAAGCAAAAAGAAGGGATACTAACTTGGATCGTTTCCCTTTTTGTTGCAGATTTTTTCCTTTCTTTGCTTTCGATCACCCACCTTTTATAGCCATCAGTGGCTAAGAACCAAATCCTTCCCTTTTGATTTCAACTCCTTCAAATCCTTATCCTCCTCTTTGGTTCTATCTCCTTTCTTTGTTTTGCCTTATCCTTCTTCCACTTGTTCCTCTTTCAAATCCTATAACAATGGAGAAGAAGAAGAACCCCTACGGATTCAACTTTCTCCCATTTTTTTATTTCTTTTTATTATTTTTTTAATTTTCTTTATTTTATTAATTCTATCTTAATAACTAATCCTAGTCCTGGTCTAATCTAAAAGATTTATTAATCTTAATCCTAATCTGAATTTTAACCTAACCTTAATCTAAACATCTCACATTTTTTCCCTTTTTCATTATTTTTCACCTAATTCCTTATTTTAATTGTTTAAAACCAATTTAAAATATTTATCAAATACCACAAATACCCCTCTCACCACCGATTTTATAATTCAACCAAATTATAGCCATTGGAAGGATTTCGCATGAAAAGATCAAACCCAGAGTTGGAATATTTTTTCGATATCTAGAAGTCCCAAATTTGACCCAAAATAACATTAGGGGTAAAACGGTAATTTTCTCCTATGATCTCGGAACTAGACGATAATACATCCGTTGGAACTCATTTTCCGCCTAGAATTCATTTATGATGTCAGAAATGGAATTTGGGGAATGACGAAGCGCATGTGATTCGCTAAGGGTATTTTGGTAATTTCATAGATTTTTGGTATTTCAGTGAGAATTTAGGTTCAAATGGATTTGGGATTAAAGATGATGATTACCATGTCGAAATGCCAAGCTCAAGCCTCCAGAAGCTACAAAGATCAAAAAGTAATTATTTTTCGTGCAAATTGGGGTGCCTACAACTGCCCCTCTTTGTTAGAATCGCAACCGATGAATGACAAAGATAAAGACATAACCCCGATTTGCATGGTTCACAAAAAGATTTTACTTGAATCAAATCAATCT
>JAUPMG010125845.1:0-11627 GCA_031762675.1 Pachysandra terminalis | reverse complement strand
ATAGGCCATGCCTAGGGAAGACGGGTTGTACTGCAAATTAGATTAGTTAGTGTAGGTAGACAGTTCGTGCCAACCGACGATGGGTTCTTATCCCTTGTGATAATGTATTTCATACTAAGAATTTGATAGTTTATGCGTAGAGAAATCGAAGATAGACTATGCTTATTCTTAGCATGATACTTTTTTGGGACATTGTAGTGAGCTTGTTGCCACACATGTCTATTTCAGACGTTAAATTAAACTCCTAGATTTCATGAGATTGGCCATATTCAAGGGTTAGAGGGATCATCAATGCTCTACTCTTTTTCTTATTGATTTAATCCCTTTAATTTAGTTTAATTTTATATTTAGAATTAAGATCACAAGATTCCTTTGATTTGTTTAATTAATTTATTTAGAATTAATCTGGTAATTTAACAGTCTAAATCCCATCAGTCCTTGAGGTTCGACACCCTCAAAATAGCCCTATCCTATAAGGATTCGTCCCATTGCGAGTGGTTTATAATTCACACATCAACAAGCATCCATAGTAACAATGTCGCGCAATAATTTATCCCTGTATTTTGAGCCAATAGAAAAGTTAATTAGACAAGTCTTAGTAACTTTTACCTCATTGTCTTTTTTAAGCCAAGACAACTTGTAGGGATAGGGGCGTTGTGTGGGTTCCAACTTCTGCTTTCAGACAACTTCTTTTGCCACTACGTTCTCACAGCGGTCCGAATCAATAATGGGTTGGCAGACTTTACCGCCAATGGTACAGGTGGAGTGAAAGATGTTGTGACGGAGTCATCTGTCGTTTTCTGTCTCATTTGGAGTGAGACAGATCCTCCGCGTCACCAGAACGAACCCTTGATCTCCTCGAACATACTCTTCTGGAGGGTTCTCTTCATCGAATATAGCATCCGGCTCGTCTTTTGGTTCCTCTTCAAATTCCTCACCTTCCATGAACAACGCTTTACCAGGTCTATCACTTTTTCTTCATTTGTTCGTCCGATGGCCTGGTTCTCCGCACTTGAAACGCTTTATTCCCATGCTATTTGACTGGTTTGTTGTTGTTGACTGACTGCGTTAAAGGTCTTCCTGTGGGCTGCATGTTACTGTTTGTCTGCACAGTTTTCGTACTATTGGGTGCAAAAGTACGGTTAAAGACTCCTGCAGTACCACCCCTTCGAACCATCTGCTTCTCAAGATGAAGAGCTCTAGCATGTTCTTCAAAAATAGAAAATAGGTCAAATAAATTCAAGGTATCTTGGAACTGCTAACGCAAACCTCCAATATACCTAGATGCGAGTTATTCCTCATATTAGACTAGGTCATTGCGGGACACCAATTGGTAGAAGTCATTGGTGTAATCGTCCACAGATCTCGTCCCTTGGCGACAATTCTACAAACGTTGATACAGAACTATCATGTAGTTATATGGCAAAAAATCTTGGCGCATATGCTTCTTAAGATTTTCCCATGAACTGACCTTACCCTTACCCTATCTAGTTCGAGTAAGTTTGGACTACTGCCCCCAAGCAGAGGCACGTCCACGGAATTTAGTAGCCATTAAAAGAACTCGTTTATCATCGGGAACCTCCTTGAAATCCAAATCTCCTCCACAATATTAATCCAATCCAGAAAATCTTCCAATTGCAAATCGCCATGGAAATCAAGCATATCAACCTTCAATCCAGATTTCCAAACGCCTTAAATTAAAATCGTCTCTCCTCCTCAGGTTGACTTCTGCAAATGAATTTTCGAATTTCGTATCGTGCTCCATGTTCTAACGTGCGTTCAAAGCGGTCATCTGCTGGGTTAGGATCTCGATCTATCGTGTGAGTCTTGTTACATCATCACGCTCGTACAATTCTTCGAAAGGAGCATCTCGCCCACCACGTCTACGAGGTGGCATAGCAATGCTAGCTTTGATACCAACTGATGTAGGGTGAAGAAGAAATGAGGTGATGAATCCGGCCACAGAACACATAACCATCTAAAGTTGCTAGGGTCTTAGGCAAAACCTTAGAATAATAGGAATAAAAGAGAAAACTTCTCAGTTCAATTTCATAAAACTTTTAATATTTGATTCTCTACGATCTCTTTCCTATTTATAAGAAAATCCTATCTAAGAAAAGCAGTCCTAAAAGAAACAGGAAACTGCTAAAAAGAAATAGAAAAACTACTAAAAAGTAATCCTAAAAGAAATAGGAAATTATTAAAAGGAAATCAATCCTAAAAGAAATTGAAAACTACTAAAAGCAATCCTAAAAGAAATAGGAAGCTACTAAAAACAACCGTAAAAGAATTAGGAAAGCAAAAATTACTAAAAATGGTAAGAGAAATCCTAAAAGAAACAGGAAACTGTTAAAAGGAAATCCTAAAAGAAATAGAAAAACTACTAAAAAGTAATCCTAAAAGAAATAGGAAATTATTAAAAGGAAATCAATCCTAAAAGAACTTGAAAACTACTAAAAGCAATCCTAACAGAAATAGGAAGCTACTAAAAACAACTGTAAAAGAATTAGGAAAGCAAAAATTACTAAACCCTAAACCCTAAACTATAAACGACTTCAAACAGCAGACACGCATCTCACATCATGGCATAGTTATGGGTCTTGTAGAGCTCATCGAGGGATTTTCGAAATGGTATTACAAGCCCAATTCCGACACTGGAGTTGAAAGTTATACCCATTTGAAGCCACGGTGCGCACGATGCATCTTATTTCGATCCAACGCTTCTAAGTAAGCATTCATAGTCACCTCTACTGCATCAGTAATTGTCTTAGCCTTGCTGGATCGGCAATTGAAACCTTTGGCTCTGTCCAGTAGAATTGAGTATGAAATTCTTCTTCCATCTCAGTTTAACTCTGGATTGAGTTGGGTGCCAGTGTTATGTACCATGCGAAGGCATGTCCTATTGTGGAATTGACAAACAACCTCAGCTTATAATAATCGTTGGCCGAGGCTTCTCCACATTGGACGGTGAAAAATCCGATGTGTTCTATAGTGGATTGACCTTTTTGACCAAAAAAGGTTGTTTAGACCCTCAAAACCCCTCTTGAAGATATTTTTTTTACCAATTTTTTTTTTCATTTTTTGCAGTGGGTTACGAATCGCTGCCACTGTAAGTAATATATTAGTGGTGGTTTAGGTAAACCACTGCTAATGTCAGATGTATAGTCATAATGCAGCGACGGTTCGGGTTGAACCTCCACAAACATATTATTTCCAATGGCAATTCTTGAGGAACTACCGCTAAATGTTGCATTTGGACAGGAAAAATCCCACCCAAGCGAAGGCATTAAAATAAATAAACCGACAGGAATTCTGGTTTAACCGCCACAAAATGAGCCATATAGCTGCGATTCAAGGTCGAACCGTCACTAAATGGTCTGTTTGTGCGGGAAAAATCCTACCAAGTGAAGGCATTAAAATAAATAAACCGACGGCGATTCAAGTTGAGCCGCCCCAAAATTAGCCGTATTGCGACGGTTTGACCTCAAAGTGCGCTAAAAGCTTCGAATTGGTAGGATTTTAAATTTTTTTACGACCGTTTTTAAAAATTGTTACTAAAGATACCTCTATATAAACTTGAAACTTCCTCTGATTTTCTATCCTTTATCCTTCAAGAGTTCAAGATACCATCTCTCTCTCTCTCTCTCTCTCTCTCTCTCTCTCTCTCGTTGTAATAACCCAAATTAAAATAATATGATTAATATGTAATTAATATAAATATAGGGGTTAATTTAAAATTATGGTAAGTTATCTACATGTTTGACTTTGACTGTTTGCGATTGGTGGGTTGTACTATAAGAAACTAAGTGATTCACACACAATCATGACTCTTTCAGTTATAATGTGTGGCTAGGATCTCGTAGGAACTTTTAATTTAAATCAATGGCTTAGATTCAAAAAGATTAATAATAGTTATAACTTAATTAGGAATCCATCTTAATAGATAATTAAAGACTAGTTTAACTACAACTAGGAATCTAGATCTAAAGGCTATAATTAAACTAAACTAATCTAATGGTCAGGATTTCGTTGGAACACTGAGATTCATCTAGAAGCTTAGAATTTAAAAGGAAAGAGTTTAAATCTAATTAGGATTAAAGCCAGATAAGGTCAATGATTAATTCATCTAGAACTAGGACACTTTAAGCTAAGGGTTAGAATTAGTCTAATCTAATCTAAGGGTTGAAAATTAACACATAATCCTAGACTAAGAACAACTCCTAGACTAAGCTGAAAACTGTAGGAATCCTATATAAAAACTAGTAGGGACATGTGGATCATCATTCTAAAGAGACGAGAGAGACAAGATAAGGATTCTAGAGCAGCAAGGAGATGAATTGCAAAATCAAATGAAGAAGAAGAAGAAGAGGTGTTCATCTCAACAACAATTCAAGTGCAAGGTAAGTATTCTGATTAAGTTTTATTTTCGATGTGAACTAGGTGTCTATATCATATTCATTGAGTATGACATAGCACAACCTTAAAATTTATATCTTTGGATACTTTCTTCATAAGAACATGATAAAATAGTATTTCTCTGGTTTTGTTTCCTTGAAATTCACATGGTAGATTAAGTAAGTACTTTGTGAAGTAAATTATTGAGTTTGTTTCGGAATTGTATTTTAAAATGTGTATTTTAATTAAATATTTCTAAATTATCAAAAATTAAATATTAGAACTTAAAAATTCTGGGTTCTGGGCTGGTTGGTTGACCCGTCAGTTAGCCGAAAGGTCAGCCGACGGGCTTTTGGGCTTGTCAGTTGACCCGTCGGTCAGCTGACAGGTCAGTCGACCAGTATGTTTGGCTTTCTAGGTTGGTTCTTGGTCCCTAGCCAAGCAATTGCTCAATTGCTTAATTGTATTACATGTTCTCCAAATTTGATTCTTGTCTTACGAGGATGACTCTGCTTATTGGTGAGGGAGATTGTGGGGTTCAATGTCCAGGTAGGCATAACCTTGTGGGCGGGTGTCTTGTGGGCATGCCCAAGAGTTGGCTGATAGGTTACAAGAATATTGGCAGGCTAGCCTAGCACACGAGGCTTTCCAAATTGGTAGTGGACGAGTTCAAATTCGTATTGACTAGGGTAAGATCGGGTGTGGACATACACTAATTGAATGCCAAACAGCATGCATACTTGCATATCATATTTTTGTGCTTGAATCGCATGTAATGATATATTTATTGTTGCATGAGCATGCATTGCATTCATTAATAATTGAACCATCACATTGCATTGCACATCATTATCATATCATATTTCATATCATGTTATTAATTGCATAAACTAACTTATGTTTTTTCCTATGGATACCATTGGAGAGTGGCATTGACCCTACTTCAATCTAAAATATTATTTATATTCGTTTATTTACTATAGCTTACGCTTTCTAAGCAACATATTTCAGGACCGATAGATAATGGACAGTAGGACTATGATGATCAAGATGGAGGATAAGAAGACGATGAAGATCTTAGTTATATTTAGATCATTGTTTGCTGATTTCAATATACTTTGTAATAGGATTAGTTGGATTTATGTTTTTAAAGAGTTATTATCATTATGACCAGATTTGAGTAGTTTAATAGGAATTTGGTTGATGCATGAAACTTAGAGTTATATCTTATTTTAACTGTTTTCTGTTTGAATGATGTTTTGATTGAATATTATTCTTAATAATACTACATTCCAGAATATTACTTTATAATTATCTTACTTAATTCAATGGTTTGGCGATGTATTGCTTATCCACTCCCATAGGGATATGGGGCGAGAGTTATATCTTAAATTTGGGGATTCCTATGAGATTTCCAGGTTTGGGATGTGACAAAAAGTGGTATCAGAGCTTAAGATTTTATGTTTTCAATCAATTCCAAAAGTTTTTGATGTGTTGATATTTTGAAAGTTTCCTATTTACTGATATTTAAAAGTTTTCTGTGTGCTAATTGTTTATTACTAACATTGACTGCTAACTTAAGTGTGAGTAGATTTGTTTCTTGTTAAACAGATTTGCTGATCATCATATTTTTAGAATAGCTGAAAGAGGAAGAGGTAATATTGGTACAAGCTTACCTGGAGAGACTGATGATGAAGTGATAATTTCAAGATAAGTATCCACAACTTTTCTGGATGAGGTAATCGAATTTCGAGGTCAAAATTTTCTTAAGGAGGATAGATTATAATAATCCAAACTAAAATAATAGGGTTAGTGTGTAATTAATATAAATATAGGAGTTAATTTAAAATTTTAGTAAGTTAGCAACATGTTTGACTTTGACTGTTTGTGATTGGTGGATTGTATTATAGGAAACTAAAGTGCTTCACACACAATCATAACTCTTTAAGTTAAAATGTGTGGCTAGGATCTCGTAGGAACTTTTAATCTAAATCAATAATTTAGATTCAAAAAAATTAATAATAGTTATAACTTAATTAGAAATTCATCTTAATAATAATTATAATTAATTTTAAATCAAATTCTGAAAAATCTGTGGGATCCCTTGGACTTTGTCCAAATTGTTGGCAGCCCTAAGTTTCCTCACCAGCTTTTTCCATTTCAAGAAAAATTACAATAACAACCATTTCTCAAATACCTTTACTCGGGAACAATAGCTCAAGTAGAAAACTCTTTTCCAGTAACTATAAATACAATTCAAACAATCATCTTCCCTTGAATAAGAAAGAACAAAATGGATGGGTGGTCCTAAGTAGACGATTCAGATGGTAGGAATCATTTTATAATAGAAAAGATTCCTTGAAGGGACTCACCAGGTCTTGGTATCCACTATATATGTGAAAGTGGAAAAGTGGAAGTTTCCCTTTAATTTCTTCTTTCCCATGCATTGCTGACTTCAAAATTCATGCGAGAGTTACAGGTGTACCTAACCGAGTCAGTGAGGTTGACAGAGGAGAGACCAAAGAAGTTTGCATTCACAAACCACCAATATGGTCTCTATCCTTTATTGACTACAAAAGGAAATTTCACTGAAGAGGAGGGTTTAAATGACCTAAAACAGTAGATCAGTGCAAAGTAAACCATTAAGGGCTACTGCACGTTGATAAAGGAAAACTAAGCAAAAGGGTAAGTTTTGTCGTCAATCTTATTCTTTTAGAGTTTTTTTATTCTCATATTTATTGTTAATAAATTTTGCTTAGGTACTGGGTCAAGCGTTTTAGATGAAGACATCTAAACTTGTTATTTTGCTTCTCGATCAAAACCATTAAGGGCTTGTGTAGGTAAGAACAAGCCCTAGAAATTTTGTCTTTTCTCTCATTCTTCTAGAGCTTTTAATATTCTCTTTTTATAGTTAATAAATTTTGCTTAGGTAGCGAGGGTTTTAGATGAAGACATCAAAACTCGGTCTCTCTCTTTCTCTCTCTGCGTGTGCGTGTTTAGAGATTTACTCGTATAATTGTGAGTGATCAATATTATCAGTTTCCCATTTGCTTATATGTACATGATATTATCAGCTTGGACAAGGACAATGCCCTAAAATGATCCCAAATGCAAGGTTCATTTAGATAATATACCAATTGTTAAACACCGGTTACTCTAAAAGCTCAAGCTGTTAGAGAACGGCACAACAATGTATATTAAATGGTTCAATACCCTCCCGCACGTACGGGCTTTGCATGGGAACAAGACATCTATGGGATAACACAGGGCACCACGGCAAATACACACCAAACACACCCGCACGGGAACAACACATCCGTGGGAGAATAAACACACAAACATAGACCCCCGGGATTCGAACACTCGACGTCCTGCTCTGATACCGTGTTAAACACCGATTACTCTAAAAGCTCAAGCTGTTAGAGAATGACACAATAATGTATATCAAATGGTTCAACACCAATAATAAGACGTGATGATTTTGAGACCACTGCTTACAATAGTTTTCCTGTAGTTTTGGAAAATCCACGAAGTGGGAGTGAACATTAGGAGTAGACCCGTATCAATCTTATTAGTAAAATCACTGCTTTCAATAATTTTTTTATTTTTTTTTTTGGAAGTTAAGTTGTATAATGAGGTGGAGGCGAGGGAAAAGGGGGATTTACAACTACGCTATATTACCGAGGTCCAGGTAATATAGAAATATAAAACATGATCAAAACACAGATACCAAGCAATATTTCTTGTTTACATCTGAAATATTGTTAAGATTAAGCAACATTTTTGCATAAAATCTAATCAGCCCATGTGTACTACAAAGTGCATGTATACAAATTAACTACGACATGATTATTATGCATGACGAAAGTAATAAGAATGAGATTAGATTACCGATATTCTTTTCCCTCGTCACATGCGATCTCCATTATAGCATGACATGAGACATGCTGGCCCTGTTAGAGCATACTACACTAGCTATGTTACTCCATCACATCATGCATTATTTATGATAATTTTTAACAAATAATAATTAAATAAATTATTTCAATTCAACCAACTTGTCTTTATGGAGTAAATATCCTTGTTTTCTTATTAATTAATTGGCTGCATTGTTTTTCAAAATGAAGACTAAAGCCTCTTTGAACTCCATATATATACTATGCCCTAGGTTGGCAATAATAAATGATTAATTTAAGTGAGAAAAACTTACAAGATGGTGTCACAAGAGAGCCTATGCAGGTGGTGGTTGTGCTCTTAATTTTTTCTTGGAATTTTCATGTTAAAAAGATGTTCTCCCCCCTAAAGTTTCTAGTGCAAGTGTTTCTTGTCTAACCGAGTTTATAAGGAAAAACTCTGTCCATAAGTTAAAGCTTACATGTTTGTGAGGGTTCTTAAGCTTCTTAAGCTTTCATAACTAAAAGTAAGTTCTACTGTCTTCTACTTGGTAGTTATATCTTAGAATTTGCCAGGCTAGTGTCTCCAATATCCTTGATCTTTCTTTTTAAGGAAATGGCTAAAGCTGAATCAGGACAAGATCAGTATATGATTTAGGAAGAGTGGAGAGAAGTTGATAAAGAAATATAAACTGTAATAAAAGAGCTTGTTATTTTGCATGATAGTGAAAGGGACCTCTCAAAGAAGCAAATTATAAACATGCCCTTCTTTTTGTTGTTGTTGTTGTCGTTGTTGGTGTTATTAATTCAATTTCATGCCCTCTTTATAAAAATCTCTCTCTCATTGTGATAAGAGGTAAACATATAGGATTTAAATTGAAGAGAGGTGAAGAAGTGATGTAGGGTGAAGAAGTGGTGATGAATCCAGCCAAAGTTGCTAGGGTCTTAGGCAAAACCTTAGAACAATAGGAATAAAAGATAAAAAAATTTCTCAATTCAATTTCAAATTTTTTCTAATATCTTCAAATATCAACAATCTCTTTCTATTTATAAGAAAAGAAATGCAATCTTAATAGAAATAGAAAACTACTAAAAAATAATCCTAAAAGAAATATGAAGGCAATCCTAATAGAAATAGAGAACTACTAAAAAATAATCCTAAAAGAAATATGAAGCTACTAAAAAGCAATCTTAAAAGAAATAAGAAGCTGTTAAAAACAACCCTATAAGAACTAGGCAAACAAAAGTTACTAAAACGGGTAAAATACTTTGGAGGCAGTTTTGAGTTTCTAAACGACTTTAAACGGTCGAAACGCATCTCACATCATGATGTAGTGGCGAGTCTTGTAGATCTTGTCGAGAGCTTTTTGAAATGGTGTTATAAGCCTAATTCCAACACTGGAGCCAAAAGTTATGCCCGTTTGAAGCCACGGTGCTCATAGTGCCTCTTATTTCCATCCAACACTTCCAAGTAAGCATCTACGGTTACCTCAACTACAACAAATTAAAAGGAATCAGAGTGGATATATGACCCTTAAATTCAAAAAATGTTCTAGGAAATGGTATTTGTTCACCATTGTTCTACGAATCTATTTGTTAAAACACAATATCTGATATTTGCTGACAAAGTAATTAAAACTTGTTCAACTATAAACTATGAAAAAGGTATTAAAGCTAACAATAACCCATTAATAAAAGTTGGTAGAAAATAATAAAAGCCACTATATATATCATTAAGGACACAACAAAATCCAATGTTATCACTATTAAAAACCTTGTTACTAAAATAAATAGTCAAAACCTTAAATTAAACTAAGAACCCCATTGATATTTGGTGTAGTTCTATCAGCTAGGTTAGAAAAAAATTCTAGCTAGGTTTATAAATTAGTATTAAAAATTTAAAAAGCACGGTATTACTTGTTGCATATACTCTATGTAAAATAAAGATCTAAACTAGAATTAATTTGGACTTAAAATTAAGGAGAATTCTACTATGCCGACCTCAGCATAGTACCAGCCATTCTTAACGGTTGAGATTTTATATGTAAAAAAAATCGATGGCATAGATAAAGTTTTCTACTATACAGATGAGAAAATATTGGTACGGTAGACTAACTCAGTAAACCTTGGCCTACCCGAACTCAATAAATAAATAAATCAAGTCCAACCCAGCTAAAATATTATCTTGACTGCTCGGCCTTGGGTCATTCCGCCCAAACTTGAGTCGTAAACAAGATTTGGTCTAAGAACAATATTAAAACCAGCAAGGAAAAAAAATATATTTAATATTTTGACGGCCAAAATAGAAATAGTTAACCATGTTGAAATGTTAAAAGGAGTTACCAAGTTAGGTTAGGTCATGGGAGGTCTTAAAAGGGATTTGTTTAAAAGTAAAGGGTTAATTCTGCAAGGAAATTAAAATGAAAGAGCTGCCGTCGTTGTTGAAGATAAGGTGACTTTTTTGTTTTCGCCCCAACTGAAAATCGTCTTCGTGTTGCAGGAACCTGTTGTGTTGTCACGTACTGGTCTTAGGTTCGAATCCCCGGCGACCGTATAACGTCAACGTGTGGACTATTCATTTAATGTTAGTGTAACTGAAAACATGACTCTCTCTCTCTCTCTCTCTCTCTCATAGATGCCTACATGCTTATATTCATTCATGAGTACATACATGCACATACTCCCTTCATATCAATGTTTTAAAGGAACCAATATTGACTATAAAAATAACCTCTCTTTTTTTTTTTTTTAGAATAATTCTTAAACCCTTGTTTGGATAGAAGCACTTCTTTAATACAATGTAAATTTTGTTATTTTTTCCAATTATTGTGCTTATATATCTTTTTTTTTTTTTTTTGATGTTTTAGCTATTAAAACATTTATATGATGTCCGAGAGGTCACACCACAGTTGGACCGTTTCATCTAAACCATTGGAAGTAATGGTTCAATTACTAGTCTATTTTTAACAAATATTGATCCATGGAGCAAAATCCGTGTGGTCTAGGTTTTAAGGAGGCTTAGGGCTTAAGGTTTACGGTTAGGGTTTATTGTAGTTTAAAGTTTAGGTTTTAAGATGGTTTAGATTAAAGTTTAAGGTTTAAGGTAGGTTAGTATTTAGGTTCAAGGTGCTTTAGGGTTTTCAAATTGCTAACCTAAAAAAGGGAAACAATAGGGTTACTGGTTTTATAGGTATTTACATGTTGTAATAAATAGCTTTCGCGTAGTACCGTTGGCAATACCATCAGTTGTCATATATTTAAGATGCATTGCACTCCATCGATGGACCGACATAATCTTTTTTTTTTTTTATTTTTTATTTTTATAAATATATATATATA
>JAUPMG010125824.1:0-11627 GCA_031762675.1 Pachysandra terminalis | reverse complement strand
ACTGGGCATTCCAAGCTCATGCAACCTGTTATTGTTGCAGGTTAAGATGATTGGGTGATTACGTGGATGTGATGCTGCTAAAGTTTAATTTAATTTATGTTTTTGAATTAATAGATCAGATATGTTGTAATAGGCTAGTTAGTTAATTATTTTGGGTTGCAGGCTCTTTTGAAGCCATTTAATTTGAATAATTATGTTCTTCCACAATCTGCTTGATTTATGAAAGTATTAGTAGACTTTTACTTTGTTAATAGTGGCTGTTTTCCACGTTCCATGGTTGGGAACCCAAAGGTTCCACCTCGTGATCCAATTCCAGAACTGACACAGGACAAAGGTAGAATGGCTAGAACCATGTTGTTATTTTAATCCCCAAGATCTAGCCATTCTACCTTTGTCATGTGTCAGTTCTGGAATTGGAGCTACTATCCTAGGTCATACTGTTAAACTAACAATATGGTTCAAGGATTATTAACAGTTTAACAAGTGTTAATTTGAAACATATTTATGCAACCCAAGTCCATGTGGTAAAACAACAAACTTTCTAATAAACTGAAGTCACTATAGAGAAAGGACGATAAAGGAGAATGAAAACTAATCTCCTATCATAAATATATAGGATACCCAATAGAGAGGAAGACTGGTTTTGTCTTCTCATATCCTCTAATTGATTAAAATCAAATCAAATTAACTTTTATAATTAAATTAAATAATGGGCAGGTTTCCCATTGGTATAGAGTGGTATAGCCATTAGACAATCATGTTCAATCAACCGATCAATTCATGGAGAATGCAAATAATTTATGTGAAGATCAACGAATACATAAACAACATACTCAAGTTAATGAAGAAAGAATATAACGGAGAAAACTGGTGAAAGAATACCTGCAAGCTCTATAGAAAGTTTTGTTTACCCCTCAATATTTTGTGATGAAGATTCTGCTCCAGGTTAAGAGATATGAACTACTATAAGTTAAGTATTTATCACTGAAGTCTCAGTAAAGAAAAAGAACACCAAGTATTTATAAACAAGAGAATTGAAACCACCAGAGAGAAGAAAATAGGCCTTTGAAGAGAAGATGGGTGACGGGGGGTTAAGAGAAGTAAGTACATAGAGATTAAAAATGTATATATTTAGTAACTTTAACATGTTCATGTAGGATTCCAATATGCACACTAATATTGACATTAATTTTTTGTACAATCTCATTGTCCTACATCAGCATTACAAATATCAATATTTAACTTGTATTGAGGGATGTGTAATTTGTAAGAGAGAAAACAAACTAACCTATATCGCATTCCCCAACCATTCATGCATCTTGAATCCATATCCTCACTATTCTATAATTATCAAGGCATGCAAAGGCAATCTTGTCTTCATTGGGATGGCATGATATAGAGATGACAGGATCAATGTTGCCTTCAAGTTTATGGACCATAGCTTTCCCTTGGAGATCCCACAAGTAGACACAACGGTCCTCCGAACCACTAATAATGAACTTCCAATTCGTTATAGAAAACGTAGTTGTTATGCAGTACACCTGAGATAAACTTGATATACAAGACACTTTAGGTGAAGCTTTAAAATTAGTTAGTATGATATAATTAAGTAATTTATACTTAGACTTAGTGTGAGCACATGAGGTTTCACTATTTGGGTGGTTCAATCAGGTTACCTTAGCAGACAAAGTCTTAATATACCTTGTAGTCAATGACTAGTAGGAAGTACTTGGTTAAGGCTGTGATGTTTGGCCATCCCTATAACCTTTTCAAGTTTAGGTTCGACGTTACTAGTCACGATGTTTACCTAATGGGTAAATGCATAAATGCTTTTTGTTGCAGATTTAATTTTTTTCTAATATAAAATAAAAATACAAAAATGAAGAAAAGCAATAGGCAAAGGCAAGTTGTTCCGACGAGTAAATTGGAAACATTTATAAATGGCACATGGTCAAAGAAAAAGCTAGAATTGCATTGATGCAACTGCCTTCCCTCAATCTTAAACACTCACACATATACAGAGCATAGGCATACATGGTAAATAAATATGGCACATATACTCTAACCATTGAGAACTACAGTTTCAATAAAATTATGGAGAAGTGATGTTTTTATTTGCAAGCAAATCTATGTTAATTACGATTGCAAGGTGGATCTTTTCACTTCCTCCGGGTTTTTTAAAATTTTATTACATAAAGGCTGCAGACTACACCCAAACCACGAAGGCTTGGTGGCGGGACTTGCCGGGCGGGTGAACCACATCGAGCAAATCAGCATCAAGTCCATTCACAGTCCAATATGCTACATTTAGTTTAAGATATTTAGAAATTATTCATTATCCTTAATTGTGCTATTTCGAATTGAATCAAAGTTTAGTTCAATGAATATGCTACAATTCTATGGAATTTGCTACTAGATTTGATGGCATATAAGGAACTGGAATTGTGGACGCAACTTAAGAAGTGGTTAGTACTGAGTGATTGGAAACAACCCTGACTATTTAAAAAATAAATAATCAAAAAATGGAACAAAGAATCGTCAAGTTGGAGAACCTCACCATAACCACCTAAAAATCAATAAAAACATAAAGTAACCAGAAATTACTCTAACCTAATCCCATACCAAGTCCATTAACAATCCAATAAAAAATATAAAATTACAGAAAAATGACATGAAGAGCACCTTCCTCAAAAACAAGAAACCTAGAAGATGAAATTAGAAACAGCAGAGGCTAATCACAAGATTCGCATTAAAGTAATCATGTAAATAGAAAGAACACGAGCTACAAGAATACAATTAGAATAAATTCTAATTGATACAAAATTAGAAGACCTTCATATAGAATAAATTCACGAAGAAGCAGCCAAGAAATTGAAAATCTTCCTCAAGAGAAGCATCGAACTGAAACAGTTGCAAAGTTCAAGCATAAGTTATTTTTATTTACTTGATTAAAAGTATCACATAATAAAAATATATAAAAAATGAAAAAAAAATACCTGTAGGATTTCTTTTGGTCTTCTCTCTCTCTCTCTCTCTCTCTCTCTTCAGCTGCTTGCAAACGAAAAACGAAAATGGGGGAAAGTTGTTTTTTGGGAGAAGGTTTACATACTAGACGGGAAAACGAAATGTTGAATCGTTGTGGGAGCCAGCTAGCTCCCACAATGACTCAATGTCATTTGAATCTAACCATTCAAATGGAGGTTAGGTCCTCCATTAATCACCTTTCTACAAGTGGACTCCACAAGCGACACTTGTCACTGTTTTGGCTCCCTAACAGGGATCTTCCTAACAGAAGAACCCACTCCCTTGACTAAAGGGTATCTCAATGCGAGAAAGAGACTAGGATATGGGTCTCGATGCTAACTTAGGAAATAACCAAATTACCCTATATTAGATTCATATTATATTTCGTATAATATAAGGAGACCTTTTTATTTTTATGAGAATAAAAAATCATTCTGAGGTTCATAAGTGTTGTCTAAAATTCAGGTTCACCATGACCTTGAATCTTTTAATACATGTGAGACCTAACTCACAATAAGATATACATACACATGTGCAAACATATGTAGAAAGAAGAAATGTGACCGCGAAAAAAGAGACAACCTCGTGGATTTTAAAATAAAATATAACCAGGTAAAAGAGATGGAAGTCACATGTTACGAAGAGTGTTCTCATGCACATAATTCAAAAAAAATACCTACTTGTTGGAGAAAATACATAGGATGAACATCTCGAGTGAAGTTGCCAAAATGATGATCTTAAAATTGGTCAATAATTGCGATTTTAGCACAATTAGACTAATTAAGCTGCTAATTGCTTGATTTAGCCGATTTTGAGGTGGACAAGGTCTTCTAGGATCCGGGAGCATTCCAACCGTTCGCCTAAATCGAAAAGTCGACCGTATGAATGACACTATATCGAATCCAACAAGCACAATGCAAAATAAAAGGTAGAGAGACGAGATTTACATGGTTCGGCAAAGGTGCCTATATCCATGGATTGCCCTTCGGGCATTCATCGTTCTCACTCAAATGTAGAGACATACAATGATTTACATGATAAAATATTACAAACCATGAGAATGTGAGATGAAAGAAGAAGAAGGTAAACTGTGGTGTTCCTTGTGCTTTGAAAGAAGCCCCTCCTCTCTCTCTTTGTCTTCTAAGTTGGAAAAGGCCCAAGTCCTCTGTTTGTTTCTTTCTTGCCTATGTGCTTCCCCTCCATGAGAGAAAAGCTCTTTGTATCTTTCTTTCTTGAAGAAGAAAGTTTCCTCCTCTCCCCCATCTCTTATTGTTGTCTCAGAGAACCCCGCCATTCTTTTTGTGCCCTTTTTTTCTTGAAAGACTTGACAAGAGAACCTCTTGTCACATCACACCAAAGAGAGTAGACACGAGCCAATAAAATGTTAGATGTGAGACCCAAAAGGACTTGACAAGACAACCTCTTGTCATATTATACCAAAGAGAGTAGACATGAGCCAATAAAATGTTAGATGTGGGACCCAAAAGGATTTGACAAGACAACCTCTTGTCACATCACACCAAAGAGAGTAGACATTGACCAATTAATGCTAGATGTGAGACCTATGCATGTGATGTGCTATGGATGCATGTGCATGGGTGCCAAATGTCCTATGTGTTGAATGTAAAATGCATTTTACATTCATTTGACTTTGACTATTTGTGATTGGTGGGTTGCACTATAAGAAACTAAAGTGCTTCACACACAATCATAATTCTTTAAGTTATAATGTATGGCTAAGATCTTGCAGGAATTTTTAATCCTAGAACTAAAGGCTATAATTCAACTAATCTAAGGTGATTAATAAAATAATATATAATTAAGGATTGTATGTTATAGTAAATAAACTAAAGGTCATAAATAAATAATTTCAGCTTAAATAGAAAACTGGGTTAATAGATTAAACTAGAATTAACCAAACATGACCTAACTCTGATAATTAATTAGACTAGACTTAAGTAAAGCCCAATAAGACTAAGACCCAACTAGACTAAAGGCCAATTAGATTAATTAATAGGTAATTTTTGTGATAATTAAACCATGATAATTAAATGTTAAGTTATAATGGAACTAGGACTCTAAACCAATATCTAAACACCCATTAGTATTCATAATATGATCAGAACACTCAAAAATCAATGGTTATAATTTCGTAGGAATAATTAGACTAATCTAAATGTTAGGATTAAAAGTAAAAGACTTTAAATCTGATTAGAATAAGGTTAGATAACACCAATGATTAATTCACATTAAAATTATGACACTTTAATCTAAAGGCTGTAATTTAACTAATCTAATATAAAGGCTATAAACTAAAACATAATCCTAAACTAAGAACTACTCCTAGACTAGGCTAGACACTCATTAAAATTTATATAAACCAAGAGGGTGGACGTGTGAATCAAAGAGAGAGAGAGAGTGTGTGTGGACGATTATTGGAGTTGGAAGTTGAGGAATAATAGTTCAGACTTGAAATGAGTTGAAGAGGAAGAAGATCCGACAAAAAACAGCCAAGGTAAGTAATTCAATTGCTTTTTATTTTTTATTTGAATCTAGGTGAGATGCCATATTCAGTGAATATGACATGGCACAAGATTTCAAAATGAAGAGCAAGTTGTTTTCATTAAAACTTAAATTTATTAATGCATGATCATCCTTGTGAAAGTAAGTTAGTATTTTGATTGATATTATTATTGGGTTTGGTTTGGATTTGGATTTAAATAAGAGTCTCAGAAGAAAACTTTGATTAAAACCAACATAAAATACGAATTTCATGTTATTTTTTGGTTTCTAGGCAAACCGGCAGCCTACCGGTTTGACCAAGGGTATTTGGCGGACCAACCGGTGTACCGGTTGGTCCACCGATGGCTTATTTCCTTTTGTAATTGTTTTGGCCTTTCTGTCTAACCTAACGGTGGCCAACCGGTGTGCCGGTTAGCTTGCCGGTAGGGTTAGTGACCCTATGTTTTTTATTTCTAGCCCCCTAGGCTACCGGTGGCCAACTGGTGTGTCGGTTAGCCTACTGGACAACCCACATTTGTGTGATTGATGAATTTTATTCTTTGAATTAAATTTTTGATTAATCCTAATTAATTATATGTTAATTATGACGATGTTATAACATGATTAGATGGTTAAATTGGATTGATTGATAATATCACATGTTTGATTATAATTGCTCGTGATTTGAATACCATGAATTATATCCTCATACTAATTATTTAGAAATATTACACCACTGTACACATAATTGTATATTTAGTTAACGGGCACCTACACTACACTTGCACAACATATGCCAATTTTATTATTGACCTTGTATGGGTCTAATGCCTTGACTATACCCCATAAATCCATGTGATGGATATTATGGACATAATGAGTGTTATCATGATATGATATTAGTGATGAAGTTCCGGATTGACTGATTTGTATAAGTTGAGGGATTTGCTACCCCAATATACCAATTTTGTTTACTCTCAAGGTGAGGGTATTATCCCAAGAGACTTGTGGAAAGATGATAAGTGAGGGTAAGTTCACATTAGTGAAACCCAATATTTTGAATCATATGAATGTAATTTCTGTTAGTAGATCGGCTACTGTATGGATCACAAAGGAGAAGTTCACATGGTGGCACCATGGGATTATCCCTATGATCGCAAATAACTGAGGTGCTTGTGACCTCTAGGTCGAAGCTCCTAGAAACTATGATGCGCACATAAAATAGTTCAATTATCACATTGCCATATATTGGGGAATGAATCCACCATTGTGGGACATTCTTGGGTATTGAACTCAGATCTGGTGTGAACATACACTAATCGAATGCCAAACAACATGTATTAATTGCATAGCATCTTTATGTGCATGGATTACATGTGGTAATTATATTTATCTGTTGCATGAGCATGCATTACATACATTGATAATTGAACCTACACTTTGCATTGCATATCACATCATTATTTTTATTATGTCATTAATTTCATATTATTATTGTTTAACCTATGTTGTATCATTGAAAAGTGGCTTTGACCCCCCTATTCCAATCTAAAATATTGTTTAATTGATTACTTACTGAGCTAAGTGTAGTTGACGCCTTTGTACAACCATTTCAGGAAATTTAAATGGGGAACAAGATAAGGTTTACGTAGCTAGACTGGATGATAGTTTTCAATTATTTTTACTTAGAATTCTGTAATAGGCTTTATTTTACTTTTTAGTCAGATATTATGTATAGGGATAGGATCTAATTTAAACATGAGAATAGATGTATTTTTATTTGTTTTTCCGCTGTGATTTTGTTAAATGTTTTGGATGTAATAACTTAGTTATAGTTTTTGATTAATTTCAGTAAAGTAAATTCCTTTAAGTTTCATTGATTCATATGGTTTAACTTTATATTGATTACCACTCCCGATTCCTGTTGGGATGAGAGTTACAGTTCAAACCTAAAGGGTTTCACGTGAATTACCTTAAGTTTGGGTCGTGACACATTGTCATAGGCAATGTGGTATAACAGTTTTTTTTGGGAGAGTATCTCTAGAAGCACATTCTGCATTAGACCATCCACAGATTATATGTTTGTCATTTTCCTTATTTATTGTTATTCATCTAATAAGCTACTAAACAAGTAGTAGTGCTCTTGCAACAAATACGTAAAAAAAATGTGAGAGAAAGATAACTATAATGGTATTTTATTAACAAAAAGGCAAGAATTTGTCATTATCCAACCTCATGATGCTGACCAGATAAGAATAAAAGAAAGGAAAAAAAATACATCCATAGAGGGTTAATATCATAACAAGAAAGAAAAAACTACCTTCGTGGACATTTTTTCTATGTACAGGCTTTTTCCTACAAATGATACCCTTAGTAAAGAATGTTAAATGTTGTTTTAGCATTGTCATATTTGGCTAGCTAACCAAAATACAAATTTAAAGGTTTTCAAGACAATCAAGAGTATCTTTTTGTTTTTGTTTTTGTTTTTTTTTTTTCCTTTTTGATGAATAAACTAAGAAGGTTATCATAAACTGAAATTTCAAATTCCGAAGAAGTTATCAGAAATGATAAGAACATGTAGAAAAAGAATCAATTAAAATGGATAAGCAATCAAGTACTCAAATCTTTAATTGGTAAACCAATTAAAGAAAAAAAGAAAAAAAGAAAAGAAAAAAAGATAACCTTCTCAGCTGAACTTTCTTATTCCTATGCACTGTTGTAGCTCTTCACTGCTACATGGTGCATAAATCGTATTGATTAAGCTCTAAAATCATCTCAGATTTGAAAGACTTTCATTACTCGTTAAATTGATCGTCATTGACATTGTGATGTGCATTTATGGCTTCAGGGCAGTTGTCTGTGAAGAAGATTGTTTACATGGGCTCTTAAGTCTGCTAGGTTGTAATTTTGTTACTTGGTAAGTTATCAGATGAAAAGCTTTTGCTGGTGCATTACTGTGCTTGAGTTCAGTGCACAATTGGTTGACTAACTTCATCATCACTGTATAATCAACGGCTTATTCATATGCTTATTATAAGAGGAAATTTGCAACAGCTATGCTTCTATAAAACTTTGAATCATATGTATGGTAAGCCTAGACCAACAATCTTTAATTGTGTACGTGTGTTTCTCATACTCTTGTTTGTGTGTGTGTTTGTGTTTGTGTGAAATAGGCGCTTTTTGATGATTGGGGAAACAAATCTAGGTGGTTATGATTATTTATAGCAATTTTGGAACCACTGTTTTTGATCATCCAAGCACTGTTGTCTGTCTTTCCTAGGTCAGTGCATAGAAGAATCATGTGGATTCTCATATTGTCACATGGAAGAAAATATCAGATGTGCTTAGATGAACGAAAAATGGACACTTCATATGCCGGTACATAGAGGAATCATGTGTAGTCCTATACTGTCACTTGGAATGAAATATAAGATGTGCTCTCTCTGATGAGTAAAAACAGGGGTGCCCGAAATTCCCTAATATGATTAGGGAAATGAATTTCATATTCATGAAGATTGAAGCTACTACTAAAATGCAAAAGTAAAACAACTTTAAACTTTGTCCAAATGACCCGAAATACGTCGAGATTAGGTCACACTCAAAATATTTATGAAACTGGGTATAGTTAATGTTGTTAGAATCAACCCAAAATTAAACAATCTGCTCCCAATTCGACGGTTTTCGATTTATCACGAACCAACTAAACCCCTAGGTACAGGACCGTGAAGCGTTGATCATTCTAAATGGCAAAAGCTTGAAAGACTGAAGAAGAACAGACACATATATTGTGGCAAGCTTCGTATGTTCACAATGGACTGCCTACAGAAGCACTAGAGCTTCTCAAACAAATGAAGATGGAAATAGACATTCAGAAAGACATAACTACATCAAGAAATTTACTGTTATGCTTACCATATTTAATTGGATTTGTCTTTCTTTTTCTCCTTACCTTTAAAAATAATTTCATTTATTACAGCAATTATATTGATGTAGATATAAGTTGATTCCTTTAAAAAAATTTAAGAATTAAATTTATTATCTTTTTAATTATTGCTTAGTAAAGAATAAATGTATCCACAAAGAAAATGACTAAAACAAACAAAAAATTGAGTTTAAAGTGCTTCAAACCTTTTTTTAACATTATGATTGCAATTTAACTACTTGAGTATTTTTGCGGTCTGTACAACTCTTTGGCAAGAGTTTTTTTTTAGTGAGTTTGTTATATCTGTTAGATGGAAACATTTAAAAGTAAAACTAATTTGGAGATTGAGAGCAGCGCTAGAGATAGTTAGCAACTAACTCAAATGAATTTAGTCTTTCGTCTCAATTAGGACACAAAAAATGAAAGTAAGAATCCTTACTATTGTTTATTACAAGTAGTTTGTTTCCCTTCATATCCTTATATCTATTTACAATTCTTTTCAATCGGTATACTTCTGCAAGTGATACGTGAGTTATGTCGTTAGGGATGAAGTACGTAAATGGTTTATTTATTAACATATATTAAATTTTAAATTATAAACTATGTTTAAAAGTTAACAATATTATATTACTTTTTAACTAATTATTCAATTTTAATATGTCAATAATATTAAAAAAATATTAAAAGGATTGAAAAGATTTTTTTTAATAATTATTTTAAATTTTTAAATAATTACCATGAATTGACATTAAATATATCACGTGCAACGCACATGCACTCTTACTAGTTTATTATTAAATATGTAATTCATACAATATGAGCGTTTGCTTTTCATTAAAAAAGTAATAATTTTTTTTATTTATGTAATATATTAGATGCTTGAAAACGTTAGTCTTCAATTAAAATATCATTCAAAATTAAATCCCATTTAAATCAAATTACATTTTTATAGTTTTAAAAGAGAAATTGAATTTTTAGGGTCGGATCAAGCTCGGGCTTAGAGAAGTCTAAGATCAACCACGACAGGTTTATACCTTTGAACCTGAAGATCGGGTCTGACAAGGCATGGCAGAAGTAAAAGCCATTGTATTAATATGCAAGCTTGGTCCCAGACTGGCCCTCTTGAAATGTTGAGAGGGCCGGACTTGTTCAAGTTCTTACAACCTCGAGGTTTGGTTGGGTGGGCTTTGACAGCACCCAAAACTGTTATTTATAGTTTTTAGCTTTGGTCCTATAATTCATCAATAATCTGAAAAGATATCATCTGATTCGATCTGATTTTAATCGGATCAAATTCAGGTATAGGTTGATTTGATTTGATAAGAGTCTGATCCGATTCCATTTGTGTACATATATAAATATAAAAAATGTATATTATAAATATACATATGTATGTATATATAATATTAGGTGAGTACAAGTATTAAACATATAATTAGAAACAAGCCATTAATTTAAGATATTTAAAAAAAGAATTAAATATATATCAAATTATAATTCTTTTTTATTTGATATCTTATAACTATATAAAATAGGTTTACCAAAAAATCTGATAATTGTTCGAATCCAATCAGACCCAAAACTAATTGGATTTGATAATAAGGGATTTATGATCCGACGATGCATAAAGTATGATCCAATTCGATTTGACTTTTAATCAAATCAAATTCAGACATGCCTTGATCCGGTCCAAACTTCATGGACTGATCCTCTTGGCATCCTTAATCTTTTCTGCCCTCCTCCTTTCTTAAGGAGTTTGTTTAGGGGTGGAGCAGACCATGATAGCATTCAAACATGGTTACACCTATTCCGATCCCTAGTTTGGATTGGCGATCCAACTTGGTATCGGATCCAGATGATCCATGATCTGATTCCGATTTTAAACATGTCATCATTATCACAATTAAGACTAATATGACTGTTTGTGTTTCTCTTATGTTTAGTTGTACCATTTGTTATATATTATTATGAATTACTAGAAGTGCGTGTATGCCTTGGAAAACGGAGATATGGGGGTGTTGGTTGAATTATTTGTTATATATGGAGTGTTTAATGCATTGCCCGTCTGAAAGGATAAATATGTGATTTTTTCTTTATTTTAGTTGCTATGGATGCATTGCACTTCACTAAGGGGATTGCGATTTTCCATAGGATATAAATATGAAGATGCATTATCACA
>JAUPMG010125813.1:0-11627 GCA_031762675.1 Pachysandra terminalis | reverse complement strand
TTATTTATTTAAATATATAATAAAATAATAATTTAAAAAAATTTATATTTTGAATATATATATATATATATATATATATATATATATATATATATATATAATATGTCAGATCCGATCCTTTGGATAGGGGTACCCCTATCTGAATTCGATCCGATTATGAATCGGATTACTTTTATTCGGATTTCGGATCATAAATATTATATCGAATCTAGAGTTATTGGATCTGGATCGGATTTGGATCATGATACTAATCCGTTGACAGGCCTATAGTATAAGAAGTGCCATGTTTATTATCATTTTTTCTTTTTTACTTGGCTCGGCTTGTGCTTATAGATAGCACTTATTGGATAGGTTGCTCAATGGGAGCACTTATCCACATCAACAATAAACTGTTTATTTGAAGAAAATAGCGTTTGATAAATACATTTATTTAAGTGCTCATAAAAGTTTAGGGGTAAAATGGGTTTTATAAAAATATTATTAAAGTTTACAAATCACATTTATCTAAGTGCTTATGAAAATTGAGGGGTAAAATAGATATTTTAAAAATATTTCTAACGTTGTGAAATAACTTAACGCAAAGTGCTTATAGATAAGCGCTATCAAACACATTTAATTTTAAAAAGTGCTTATATAAACTATAAGCTGTATTAAGTACTTGTAGCAGCCGGGGCAAACACAGCCTTAGTCTTACAAGAACTGGCCAGCAATTAGTTAGCTTGAGCAAGCTTATGTTTGCGTCATACAATTATTCACACAGGAACAAGAAAGTTAATCAGCTGGATCTACATGGACTGCACTGTTGATGCATCCAAATCATCCACCAGGCAGATTCTGGCTTGTTCTGCCTTTCTCAATTCTGTCCTTTTCTCTTTAAACGTATTTCTCAGTTCTGTTATTAAGCTTCGTTTGCAACTCCCAAAAGCCACCAGGATTAGAAAATAGAAACTTCAGTTTTTCTCTTTGCACATTCACTAGAGATGTTCTGGCAAAAGAACCAATGAAACAGACGTTTTAAAGTGATTTCGAGGAATGCCAAGGAAACAGCGCATGACCAGCGGCAACCACCTTTGGCGAAAGGTAAAAGCGTTGGCCTGTGTCCCGTCAAATGGTCTTTTTTCCGTTTTATGTTCAATTATTTTGTCTTTTAATGTAGCTAAAAAGGTGCAGCTTTAAGCTTTAGGTTGGCTTTTAGCATTCCTCTATAATCTTAAATGTAGTTTACTAGTGAGTTAAATCACCGGAATGCCGCCCAGCGGGTGTTGGAGCAAAAGCAAGAGTGAGAGTGGGAAAGTATGAAACTTGAAAGTAACTTGTCGTCTGTATATATAAATACAAACTGTAATTCATGTCTAAAAATATTTTAATTTTAATTACATATACAAGGAAAATGACAATACAAAAAATATCTTAATTTAATCCTCTATCAATCTAATTTAAGCTTATTTTTCGAATAAAACTCACACAATCCGGCTGTCCAGTGGCAAACACGGACAACCCATAAAGATCTGGACATTACTTGATTAGGATTTCAAGAACTCTAATTTATGCTTAAAATTCTCTTCCTTTTACAAAGAATGATTCTCTAGGCAGGAATATCCGTTGAGGCACTACAACTGGAGTTATAATAATAATTCACTGTACAAACCACATAACTTCTCATCATACCTTTCTTTCCTTTTTTTCCTTTTCTCCAAAGAATATGTGTCGGCCATGGAATACTATTTGAACAAAATTCATAAAAACCTTTTAACATCAATTGATAAAAGGGAAAAATACATTTTGACTCCCGAGGTTTCTAATAATCGTAATTAGACTTTATAAGATTTTTGAAGTTACAATAATATCTTTAGTAGGAAATTTTAAAGAGGTCGGTCAACAACAATCGATACTAACTAATTAATTGTTGAATGTCTTTCAGATAAAATAGATAAACCTTAGGTCTAAAACATTAATTTTAGTATCTTGACTAAAGAGTCATCATGTTCTAAGATATCCATTTTAGTCTCTTCATCAAACAATTGATGAATAACGATTTCTAAGGAATACATCAATCAATGAATCGGTGTCGTTAGTTTACAGACTCTTTTGAGTTTCCAACAAAGAGTGTTAATGGAATTTCAAAAACCTCAAAGGGTCTAATTATAATTGTTAGAAACCTCAGGTAATCAAATGGGTAATTTTCCCTTCATAAAATAAGTAGCCTCTTCCTTCCTCATCTATAGATAGACTGGGAAATACTAAAAAGTGTGGTTGAATGAATGATCAGTATCATTTGAGTCCATGGGATCAGTATTCATGTCAGCAAATTGGATGGCTATGGTTGATAAGATATATGTATCTATCTGTATAATATATACATGCTAAAAATATCCCATTTGTTTACTAAACGAAGACATCATCATTAGAGATTGTAAGTCTTATAAGAAAAAAAAAATGGAGATTATGGGTTGCATAGATAAATACAAAGGAACAGCATTACTAATTATAAGTTTAAAGCCTACACATTAACAATAACACTACAAAATAATGCTTTCATCACAATTTCCATTATAAAATTTACTAATCAAAGCAACTTTTTGTCCTTTTTATAATTCAATCAATACATTACAGACAAGGAATAAGACAATTGAATATAAAAATGCATATAAAAAAAAAAAACCAAACAAACTAAGGAAATCTACCATTTAAAGATAAAAAAAAAAAAAAGAAAGTAAGGAATCACAAGTTCAGATCTAAACAAACAATCCCATTTAAAAATCTCAATGAAATGGAAATCAAATACATGGATTAAAGGGGATATATATATATATACACAATTTAAGTTATTTAACAAACAAAACTAGTGGAATCATCTTATTCCCAGAAGTCCCATCATGACAGCTGCAATTTTCTTCTTCACTCTCCGTCTCACTCCTTTTCTCCTCTCCAAAACCATTCCTCTTCGTCTAAAGTCCCTACATATCACGCTTTTCCCTGTTTCCCTTCTTTCTTCTGGTGTTATGTTCCACTACTCTTTTATCTCTGCATCTCTGTCTGGATTTCACTAACACAGAAGAAGAACAAGAAGAAAAGAAGTTTCTTCAATGTCTGAGTACAAAGCTGCATTCTTGAATGATCAGCTCTCTAGAAAAACCTCAATCTTTGGTCTGCGCTTGTGGGTTGTTCTGGGTATCTGCGTTGGAGCTGCTTTTGTGATTCTGCTTTTTCTAATTTCCCTCTGGCTGACCTCAAAGCGCAACGACACATCCAAACGCAAGTCCTCTCAGAAACCCACAATCCCAAATGTCTCCAAAGAAATCCAGGAAATCAGAATCGACCATGATCGAGACCCAGCAGCTCACTATCACCTGGATTCAAAGCCTTATCTCCCCCAAATTTCGTCTAACCCATTACCCGAATCGCAAGCATTTGGCGTAATCGAGGGGCAAGCGCTCCTTCTTCCACCGCCGGATGAAGATACTAGTCCGACAAGGGTTCACAGAATTCACATTGAAATCGGGAAAGATCACCGCATTTCTTACCCTGAGCGTGGTGGATCATCTTCGCATGGGAGTGGAGAAGCTCGCTCGGTTGATCAGGTACCTATTGCGGCTCCTGAGGTTTCACATCTGGGTTGGGGTCATTGGTATACTCTCAGAGAGCTTGAGGATTCCACGAACGGATTCGATGACGGTAATGTGATCGGAGAAGGCGGCTACGGCATTGTTTACCGTGGGGTTTTGGAGGACAATACCGTGGTTGCTGTGAAGAACTTGCTCAATAACAGGTACTTTTTTTTTTCCTGAAGAATTATCGAATTTGGACAATACCCAGATCAAATTGTATGGGAATAGTTGAAACTCTTGTACAAAATTAGCAATTGAATGGTTGTTTAACAGGTATTTGAGTTCATTTACAGACTTACAGTAGAGTTTGTTAATGGGGGAGTTTAATTAATGGCATACTGGATTTCTTTAGGGGACAAGCTGAAAAGGAGTTTAAGGTTGAAGTCGAAGCCATTGGACGAGTTCGACATAAGAATTTAGTGAGGTTGCTTGGGTACTGCGCTGAAGGCGCTCACAGGTACGATGGACGATGTTGTTCACAAGATACCCTTTGCTTCCTTTTGTCTATTGATCATATCACAGGCTAGAATTGTTCTGTAATTGCCTCAGATGGAGATATGGGTGTTTTTCCTTTCTTAGTTGCAATTGTCTTTTATGGATGACTGATTTACTTGCTTTGGGTCCTTTTTTTATTAGGATGCTTGTTTATGAGTATGTTGACAATGGAAACTTAGAACAGTGGCTTCATGGAGACGTAGGTCCTTACAGTCCTCTCACATGGGAGATTCGTATGAACGTTGTCCTTGGAACGGCAAGAGGGTATAAACTCAATCCAAGTGAATCTCACCATTCAAGCTTTTATTGTTTTGATTATTCTGCAGTTAGTTGTGACTGAAACTAAGAATGTAGGTTGACATACCTTCATGAGGGACTGGAACCCAAGGTCGTTCACCGTGATATTAAATCAAGCAACATTTTGCTTGATAAGCAATGGCATCCCAAGGTATCTGACTTTGGCCTTGCCAAGCTATTGGGCTCAGAGAGAAGCTATATTACAACCCGTGTGATGGGAACATTTGGGTTCGTCTCTCTCACTATATCTTGATCTCTACCTTTATTATCGTATTATTTTATTTTATTTTTAGAAAATAATTAGCCAGTATTCATGAACTCGGGCAAGCAGATGTGATTATAACTTCCTGTTTCTTCTGTCTATTGTAGCTATGTTGCTCCAGAATATGCAAGCACAGGCATGTTAAACGAAAGAAGTGATGTATATAGTTTCGGAATCCTTATTTTGGAGTTAATATCTGGGAGGAACCCAGTTGACTATAGCCGGCCTCCGGGAGAGGTTTGTGTTAAATTATATGACAACTTGCTGTTGATATAAAAACTTAGATCTGAAAGCTCTTTGTAATTCCCTTTGTATTCTATTGTCCTTATTTCTGTTGGACCTTTTTAAATGCTACCAAAAAGTCTAAACATTTAACATTTTCAGGTGAACCTTGTTGAGTGGCTAAAGACGATGGTCTCAAACCGGAACGCAGAGGGTGTTTTGGATCCTAAGCTACCTGAGAAGCCATCTTCAAGGGCATTGAAGCGGGCTCTTTTAGTCGCTTTACGATGCGTCGACCCAGACATGCAGAAGAGGCCAAAAATGGGGCATGTGATACATATGCTCGAAGTAGATGATTTCCCCTTTCGAGATGTATGTCTGCATACTTTATCGCTGAAGTTCTTGTCTGTCAATAATACTTACATTATGCTAAATATAGTATTGCATCTAGGATACCCTTTCATCCCTTTTTAGATTTCATTTTGTCCATGAACTTGCAACTATATAGAACTTAAATATAAACATAGCCTGGAACACAGAAGTTGAACCTCCAACGCCCCCTTTTCAATCTAAACTAACACTGGTATATCTTTCTTATCTTCTGATATTTGGTTCTTCCACAGCTCTACTTCATTTTGTTAACCCAGAAAAGTTTGTGCAACTTATTTCAGGATCATAGAGCTGGGCGGGACCCAGGACGCGCAAATCGAGGTGGTGGGAAGGATAGGTTAATAGAGAAGCGGGTGACAGAATCAGGAGATAGTAGCGGGTACGAAAGCAATACCCAAACCAACAGGGCAAGCTTAACAAAGCCAGAACATCAACAGCAGTAGACGCCCACCAAGGTGAATCAGCATATCACATCATGCGTACTTTCTCCATCCAAAGCTGGTCTGTGTTGTTTACTCTATCGGCTAATGTTGGTTATATCAATATTAATCTGTATGTTTTGTAATTTTGTAGCATCTTATGCGATGTTCCATTATCACTAATGATGATTCAATTCAGATTTCTTCGTTGGCATTTTTTTCTAGAAAACCTTTGTAAAATGATGTGCATTTTGGGTTTTTGGAGTTACATTGTTATTAGCTTCAATTATCGTTATAGTAAAATCATCACAGTTATATTTTAGTTATCTTTCACGCTTTGTGGTTCTTAACGTTCTTTCATTCTTATTGTTCTCTGCTGAATTTAGCTAGTCATAACTAATGACAGTCACACTTTCCTTGACCAATTCATGACTATGGCCTATTACATATAAACCATGTAATCACAAAAGGAAAGCAGAAAAAGGCAACAGAGCAACAAAAAAAAAACAAAAAACAAAACAAGGTATCAGGTTTACCTGTATCTTCTATTAAAATATGTACATTAATATCACCAAAAATACCCATATTTCAGAGAGTTATACGTACAAACCAACAAGAAGAATTAGTAAAGATTAGAAATAAACTTGTTTTATCTTCATCCGTGGATCTGTTACACATGTTCATTTAATTGTAAGTGTCAATCTTGATTCAACTCAAAATAATTATGTTTTGCGATTTTGTAATCCAAATTTTCAATTTCTAATGACCCTTAGATAGAGGTCATGAGAATTTATATTCTCCCTTCAATCTTTCATCAAGAGGTAAAGGATTAAATCCTTTTTAGAAATAAAGTTTTTGATTGAAATATGAATCAAATTGAAGGATCCCTCGCAATTTAAGTTGTTAATAGGAAAAAAAAAAAAGCACACTCTTACCACTAAACTACACCTGCTGTAATGCAATTACTATATATGAATGGATCATTTGTCCAACAAGAGAATTAGAAGTAATCAAGATAGGATCAAAACAGAATCATGAAAACTGGGGTGTTGACGTGTTTCGCCACGGGGGCTTGATGAGATAAGGAAAGAAGGCTTCACCTATGAATTGTACAAAAAGACAGTAAAATTCACTCCCATCCCATCACATCCAACCTAAAAGCAGCTTATTGAGGACTAAATGCCTCAACATATCTTGGCTATAATCAAAATTGTAAAACTGGCACTTTTAAGTTATCAGTTGGTGGGTTGGCCTGAAGGACATGGGTCCTTCACTCACATGTTGTCATTTGAGTTTTCTCCATAGGCTTAGGGAGGCTAGTAGTGACATGAGAAACTTTGACAGCTGGGGATGTACAAAAGGTTGGGAATCTTTGGACCCCTCCATTAACGTGTTTCTTTGTTTGTTTGGGTCTCATTAGAAAGTCATGAGGAAGCTTTATCTCATCTGGGTTGTGGTTATTTAGACTATTGGTCTAGAAGAGAGGGACCCACATCAAGCATTCCCCCTTTTTTGTAGTTTTGGATTTTGTGTTTATTTTGTTTTGACTTGTTTGTGTGTGAGAGTGACCTTGGCATGTAGCTTGTTTTATTGCATTGGCTGTGATCATTTTCAACAAGCATTAAGTATTGTGGACCTTTCATGAGTTATCATTGCTTGTGTCAACTGTTATTGAGGTTAGTTAGATTTTGACTCCGAAAATCCTGAAGTAGAAGGTCAAGATTATCTCTCATTATCTTTGCTCCTGTAAGTCTGTCAAAAAGTGAAAGAATGTCTGGGGTTCCCATTAGCTATGGATGATACATAAATGATAAGTTTTAAGAAGAATGTTAGAAGAGTATAATTGGAAAATATGTTTGTTAATCTGAACTTTCCAATGGCTTAGTTGCTTAGGTGAGTCATAGTCTAGCACATAGATCGGCCGATACAACTCGGGATCGGCTCAGGACGAGTCACAATCCCAAGCCGATTCCAAAAATTGCTAAAGATCTCTGACTCAGTCCGAACCCAGTCAGATCATCCAATCCAGACGATCTGACTCAGTTCGGATGAGTCAGATCGGACGATTCTGGATCGTCCGACACCCCTAAAAAAAATTTGTGGTTTTAAAATATAAAAAATAAAATTGAGCCATGTTTGGATCGGTCGATCCCCAATCCGATAGTGAGTTTAAACACTATGGTCTTACATCATCACACTGATAATGAACAAGAAAATTGCACGGGTTAGCTCAACTGGCAGGCTCTCCAACTCAGGAACTGGAGGCCCTAGGTTTGAGTCCCCGGACTTACCTGATATATGGTCCTTGTGGGTGAGGTCATGTTTCTGGGATTTTACCCTGTCCCCACTAAGTGGGGTCGAGGGTTCCACGTCACCGAAAGAAAAAAAAAATCTCACTTATTTGATCATCAAAATCATCCATTTGGGGTACAGATGAATATAATTGTGTAGCACATAATAACTTAACACTCCGTTAATCAAAAAAAAAAAAGATAAAAACTTAAGACTTTGAGAACAGAATAGCTAATGTTCTAGTGATTGTAGGTCACTAACCATCTCATCTTTCATATTTTTTCTCTATTTTTCTCTAAATTTGCTGAATCCTCTGACCCTTTTCAATAAGAGAAGGTACACTACTTTGGGATAAAATTGGCAACTGGAAAGGTTGATTATAAACACCCCCACATGCTCAAAGCCTACAACCACAAAATTCTCATGTGACCTTTTTGTATCAGGGGTACATCTGCTTTCTCCATGAGGTCATTAGAGTCTGCACGTAGGGTATTATATATATATATATATATATTTTTTTTTTGATCGGTAAAGTAATATTGTATAAAAGGACCAAAAGGTCAAAATGTACAGAGAGTATATATGTACCCTATACAGTCAACAAAACAAAAAGTATACAAAAACTGTAGACACATACAAACATCCCCCTCCTAATTATGCTCGTAGGGTATTATGTTCCCAACAAAAAAATAGATCTGCTATTACTGTTTAGAAAATAGTTTTATCTCTAAACTTCCATTTGCTTATTTCTTCATGTTGTAGATCTCAAGATACATCAAACCCCACTTTAAGATGGTGCTTTGCTTGATGACAAAACTTCGTTTGCCTTAATCCGACCGTTTATAACCTCATATAATTGATTTCATACTTCCCTAGAAAAAGTGTAGCAATACCAGCAAACCAGGTTAGGAAAAATTTAGAACTGGAAGAAGAAAAGAAAAACACTGAAGATGAGGGACCTTGTGTTTCATCAGTTTTGGACAAAAAAAAAAGTTTTGCTATCAGTGCAGAGTTCATAATCAAATGTCTGTTGTGGGTCAGTGTTGTGCATATGGGATGCCTGGTGGAGATGGGGTACCTTTGTGTTAAGCTTTGAGCTGGCTAGTGAGTGATTGAGGTCAATTGTGAATTTCCCTTGTAATGCTTATAGGTATAGATATGGCTGGACTTGCAGAAAACCCATATCCATATGGAACAGCAGGTCAGACCTAAAATTTGTATTTTGCTTTGATATAGCGACCTTGAAGAAATAAAGTGAAATTTACTTGAGCAGGTATGTTATCCAAGGACTATAGCTCCTCCCCTCCATTGCTGGTGATTGAAGTTGCATCTGGACTCTTCCATGAAGGGACGGTAAGTTGGTGACCCTACTCCCCACTACCCCACAGCCTCTGATCCGTTTCATTGATACCCTTCTGATGAGACAAATCCCACATGTGCTAGCTAGCTTTGAATCCACAGGGAGTGAGATTCATTACTATGTGGGACCATTATTTGGTGTTTTTTTTTTTCTTAATGCCATAACAATATAAGATTAATTGTCATTTAAAATTTTAGGTTAAAATTTTGACAAAATCATAGCAAGGTTTTACAGAACAGGTATCACATCCAGTTATCTTTTTGAAGCTTTGCTAGTTGGTATACAAATTTAACACACTTTATTATATAGACTCCATAATAGTACCTTTCCCCTACTAATTGGGTTGGTAGCAAAGATAATGTTTCACCATTTCAATTGACCAAAAGTTATTTCTTCCATTATCTTGTTTTCAGATCCTTCTCTTCCCTGTTGATTCCCCCTTTTGAGTTTGTCTCACCGTATTTGTATCTCTCTTTCTTTCTTTCTTTCTTCTTCTATGTTTTTTTTTTGCCTATTAGCACAAACTCAGTTTTCATTGTTATAATCAGTTATTGTTTAGCAAGCCTATATTGTGTTTATTTGCTTTTATTCATTTTATCTACCTTTTAAATGCTAAATTGTCATAATAACATGAATTGAAATCCTCTTGAGCATTTTTGTGTTCATTTCTTACAGTAAAATCTGTGATTGGTCTCCTTTTTGAAGAAAAATCACAGATTTTGATGTAGTAAATGCTGCACAAAATGCTCCAGAGGATTGGAACAACGATTACATTCATTTCTAATTGCATCTCCCTTTGTCTTTCCACTTATAAGAGATGCTAAGGCTGCATTTGGCCCAGCTTGTGCTTGTGGATAAGCACTCGTTGGATAAGTTGTTCAATGGGAGCACTTATCCACAGCAACAATAAACTGCTTATTTGAAGAAAATAGTGTTTGGTAAATACATTTATTTAAGTGCTTATAAAAGTTTAGTGGTAAATAGGTATTATAAAAATATTATTAAAGTTTAGAAATAACATTTATTTAAGTGCTTGTGAATGTTTAGAGGTAAAATAGATATTTAAAAAATATTACTAAAGTTGGAAAATAGCTTAACGCATAAGAGCTTGGGAGAAGCTATTCTCAACAGCTTCTCCTTGTGGGTAGCCTTCCTAGTGCTTATGGTTAAGCACTTACACAAAAGCGTTACTAAACACATTTAATTTTAAAAAGTGCTTATATAAACTAGAAGTTGCAATAACTACTTATTGAAGCCGAGCCAAACGAAGCCTAATAACATTACGTGTTTTAACGAGTGCTTTTGGTCAAAGCCATAGTTTTTCTTAAATCCCCAGCCAGGAAAAAAATTATGGTTTCTGTGGTTTTTCTATTAATAAAAGAAAACTATTTTTCATGCTAATTAGGGCTGGCTCGGCTTGGGTTCGGTTTGTATAAGCCAAGTTGAGCTCTATATAGTTAGGCTCACAATTTGAGCCTGAGCCCGAAAAAAAAAAAGCTCATTATCTTAAAGAAGTTGAGCCGAGCTTGGGTGGACTCGGCTTTGTTAAAGCTTAGTTAGATATATATATATATAACAATCATTAATTATAATATTAATATGCTTGGACTAATTTAAGCCTTTTTATAAGACAAAACTTTTACGCGTTGAACTTTTGGGAGTGAAGCCTGAGCCCAAAATATTTTAACGAGTTTGAACCTTACTCAAGGTTTACAAGTCCAATCCGAGCTTTACCCAGCTCGGCTCATTTACAACCTTAATGCTAGTGTTCTGAAACCCAGATTGGAGTGGCTGCTTTAAGCCGGTTGACCCAGTCCCCAAATCAAGCTGGGTGATCATCTACAAAGTAGATATTACATGAGTCCCTGATCCGGACCCTTTTGTTTTTGGGTGTTACACGTTTGACAAGTATCTGTATGTTGGCCTGGCAATTTAAGCATGGCCCTTTTAGGCCCGATAAGCCCACTCGGTTTAAATCGGGCTTAGGCCTATTTTGGGAACATGGCTTGCAATGGTCGGTTTTATTGAAGCCCGAAGTACTTAGGGCCAGACTTGGGCTAGGCATGTA
This sequence comes from Pachysandra terminalis, assembly GCA_031762675.1. Lineage (NCBI taxonomy): Eukaryota > Viridiplantae > Streptophyta > Magnoliopsida > Buxales > Buxaceae > Pachysandra > Pachysandra terminalis. Next base: position 214 of record JAUPMG010125813.1, on the reverse strand, counting down.
TAACCCAACCCAATTTGACCCAGTCCAATTTTAATTACCACGTATATACAACAGTATAATTTTAACATATTTAAGGTTATTTCGTCATATTCCTAATTGATTTTGTGATTTTTTTTGAATTTGCTAATAAAATTGCGAAAGATATATATATATATATATATATATATATATATATATAGAGAGAGAGAGAGAGAGAGAGAGAGAGAGAGAGAGA
>JAUPMG010125802.1:0-11627 GCA_031762675.1 Pachysandra terminalis | reverse complement strand
GTTGAAGACTGATGAGGAACTTGATGTGCTGCTTGCTTCATGCTTAGTCTATCTTTAGATGTTGTAGAATTGTGCTCTTGCGAGGGCATTGTTATTTCATTTTAGTTTAAATTTTACTTTTGTATAGTTAAGCTTCCGCACTCTGAATCAAATAAAGAAATTTCTTTACTTTTATCGCTTATGGTTTGGTTTTGATCCGTGGTCTAGAAATGGATCCCGAAGGTCACGTGTCGAAAATCAGTACTCATCCTCATAGGGATTCGTGTTGCTGGTTTTGGGGTGTGACAGATTGGTATCAGAGCCTAAGTGCTCAGAGATAGGTTGATAGAAGTTTTGTAAACTTAGGTGACACATAGAGGTCTGAAGTTAGGATGAAGGAAACATAGAGAACTAGAAATAAGAACTGTTTGTTGATTTTATGTGATGAATTGTCTGAATTAATGTCGAACAATTGCATGTTTTCTTGATTTTAGAAATGTGAAGGTGGACTAGGTGATCTAGTGTCTTTTTCTAAGTATTGTGAGGGAGTCTTGTAGAGTTGAGTGTTTGGAGTGTGATCCTTACTTTCCTTTTAGAGTAAAGGGATTAATGTAGCTGCAGATACGTTCGTCATTGAACTCTAGATCAAGGGTTAGTGACCACAGGGGGAGTGAGATAGATCGTTGACTTATTTTAAATTAGGGTTTGAGCCTATAGTTGAGATTTTCCATTTATAGAACACTGAGGTTAGTAGGACTGATACTTAGGTTTATTCTTTATCCCTTGCTTGCTAGATTCGCTTAAAGTATTTTGATTTATTAGTAGGAGTGTGTATGACAAATTATGTGAGATTCTATGATTACAATGAAATGTGATGCTATAAATTCATGTTTAATTCCATAAATTGCAAGTCTTCTATGATTTCCCGGTTTATGAATTTATTGTAAACATTCTATCCATGGAAATAGACCTATTTGATAGTACTAGTAAAACAAATATATGAGATCACAGGATTGTATATGTTTATGTGTGCTGTTAGTATTATGTGATTTTAATTGATTGTAAACCTGATTTTCCATGAAATTAGAACTAATATGAGTAAGCTTAGAATCATATGTGTTCATGTGTTAGTGATGATGTCATAAACTTCAATTGCATAAATAATACTATTCTATGTTAGTCAATGCATATTCTTGTTAAGTAGATTTAATGTGTATTAACATAATTTTAGAATCAAGATAAAAAAAAAAAAAACCAAGAAAGAGAATATGTGTCTAAATCATTAGCATGCTAATTAGGATAATTTCAAGTTTGTATGCAAATATGATCAATCCTTGATTTCATTTGGTTATACTGTTAATTAGATTGCTAAATAGGATTTGATTTATTTTGATTTAGACTAATAAGAATTATAGACTTATTCTAAGATGGTAGGAACTGTAGGTGTGATCACCCCCAGGTCGGGTGGACCCTAGGTCGATCGGGTTTTGAAGTCGCCACCATCCATTGAGTTTGGGTGTGGATGGTCACCCGGTTTTTTATTAATTATTTACAAAAATACACCAAAATGTGAATTAAGGGTGGTCTGACCAGATTCGGGTAAGGAGGTTTATTTGAGAGTTCGGGAAGGTGCTAGGCACCCGATCTCTCCCGGTTCAACCGGTTACCTGGTTCAAAGTTATTTGGCCAATTTATTTAAAACCTAATTAAATCTGAAATAAATAAAAATAAAAAAAATAAAATTTCCCAAACTAATTCTAAATCATCAAAATCTCTAAAAGGCCTAAATACATCAAAGCCCTAAAAATAAAATAAATGCGTCTATAATAGATTAAAACCTAAATATAATCTAAAACACTAGAACAAGGCTAAGGATCTAAAAATGAAAACAATATGTGCAATCTATTATGAAATCATACCAAAAAAAAAAATTAAAATCAAATTTAACTAATTATACGAAGAGTAACGAAATTAGATTGCTAAAAAAAATTAATAGATTAGCTCATTCAAATAGACCGAATACTCTCAGATTCATGATTGACATGCTAATATTAGAATATATGAAACATTCATAACAATAAGATAAAATACATAACAGTTGTTTAATGAAATTAAAATGAGAATAGTCTAATGGAGATAATCATAATATAAATGGGTGAAGGTACCTGTGTTGCAGACTTATATTCTCCTCCGTTTTGAGCTCTATAAAATCTGGCTTGAGATGGCAGGAAGAATGCTTGGCTGTAGCCAAGAAAATAGAGAAGAGAATGAAGGAAAGAGAGTGGGAGAAGAGCTGAACAAAGAGGAGATGGTGAAGATTGGTGATGCCGTGAGAAAGTAGCGGGACAAGTGGTAGCGGTGGCGAAAAACAGAGACAGAGGATGCCGGAGAATGATGGAGGTGGTGCAAATGAGAGAGATAGAGAGGTGTAGTGGTGCTGCTGTTGTGAGTGCGGCAGGAGCAGAGGAAGAGAAATAGTGTGGTGGTGTTGTGATGAGCTGAAATGAGGTGGAAGAATAGAGCAGGGAGAAGAAGGACAGTGGAGAGTGGTGCTGATCTGAAAACCGGGACCGTGGTGGTTGCTGCTTGGACAAAGGTGGTGGTGGCTGAAGCGAGGAGCAGAGGTGGCGAGGAGTGGTGCTCTCAGATTTGAGAAAATGTTCAGATCATAGGTAATGGAATTCGGATCTGAAGTTTGATATAGAACAATTCAGATTTGATGTGGAGATCAGATCATATTAGCATGAATTCAATTCAAATCATAGAGTTCATGATTTCGCCAAACAATTCGCAGATCTTAAAATTCAAATCAGATCGTGAATTCACAGATCATGAATTCGTGAAAGTTCATGAGAGTTCTGATCTGATCGTGAATTCACAGATCCTAATCTTCAAAAGAAAATTGAAGACGAAGAAGAAGAAGAAGAAGAAGAAGAAGAGGAAGAAATCTGAAGAAGAAGAAGAAAACTGAAGAAGAAATCTGAAGAAGAAGAAGAAAAAGCTGAAAACGAAGAAGAAAGTGAAAACGCGATGAATGATTAGGCTCACCGGAGTATTGCGCGGATTAGCCGGATTAAGTTGCCGGAATTCGGGCTCTGAGATCCTCCTCTCTCTCTGAAATTTTTTTTTTCTCTCTCTGTTCTGTTCGCTCTCTTCCTTCTGTTCTCTTTTGTCTTCTTGAAGAAGAAGATTGAATAGTGTATTTATAATATACACTAAGGGTCTGTTTGTCCAAATTCTTTTTTCTTTTTTTCTCCTTTTTTTTCATCATCAAAATAGATTTTAAAAAAAAAAAAAAAAAAGAAAAATCTGGATTCTAGAAGAATCTGGAAAAAAAAAAGTTTTAAAAAAACAAAATGATTTTAAAATGGGTATCTTTATTTTGGGGATTTTCAAAAAAATAAAATGAGTAAAATAAAAGGTTTTTTTTTCCAAAAAAATGGAATCTGATGCTTTTTTGGAGATTGGGAAATATTTTTACGCACACGTGGCATCCTCGCCACATCATCTCGCCCAAAATCGCCATGTGGCGAATGAAATTATAAAATTCCCAAAATACCCTTTTTACCCCCCAAATTCGGATTTTGATGATTTTACAGCCGTTTCGAAGCTTGGGATGTGAGGAATCCAAATTTGATGTCGGAAAAATATTTTGACCTCCAGATGACTACTTGGCCCGAATGACCGAATTAGGGGCAAAATCATCATTTTTCCAACGAACTCTAAATTAGCTCACAATTATACTCATTGGAGAGCATTTTGACCCAGGAATTCAAATCTGAGGCTGAAAACGGATTTAAGATTGATGTGAATCAGGTCGGGGCTACCAGGGGTATTTTGGTCATTTTACTTGCTTTTTGAGATTTTCAGAGATTTTGGAGGATTTTTGAGCACACACGGAGATGAGATTTTGGGAATGATCTAGGAATCGCCAATTCTCAAGTCAAGCCTTCCAGGAGCCACAAAACAAAGAAAAACTGCACATTGGTGCAAATTGGGGTGTCTACAGCTCCCGTCTTTGTCGGAGTCGCGAGCGACAGACGACAAAGAAAAGACATGACCCCAATTTGCACAGTTCAATGAAATTGTGCTTTATGCCAAAATTATTCTTCATATTTCGAACTTCCAATATTTTTGTTTTTTCAAAAAATGTTCTATCAAGGGAATGTACCTATTCCCAAAAAGGAGAATGCTTGTCCTTCAATCAGACAAAGCACAAAGGTCTAAACCTCTCGAGCTGTGTATAGCTCAGAGGTAAGAAAGTTTGAAGTTTAACCTCTTTGAACTGTGTGTAGTTCAGAGGTAAGAAGGTTTGAAAACCTTTTTTTTTCTGGAAGTTCAATTCATGAAGAATATGTTTGACTAAAAGCAACGTTCAGTTCATGACTTGGAGAATACTGAAGACTATGACTTATCTGTATTAAGCCTAGTCATCATCGATCTGCTTCAAAGGGTTGGATAGATCCCAACCTCAATGATTTATGTCGTAAACCTGTCTAGAATCAGGTCCACTTATGAGACAAGATCCAAAAGAGACAGAATTGCTTTTGACTAGACCCACTATTACAATATAATCTGGTCTTCTTTTTTTCAATCATCTCCTCAGCTTGATCAGCTTTTGTTCTTCTTTGAATATTTAGCATTTTTTAGGCTTGCTTTCTCTTGCCTCTGCATCTTCTGAATTATGGCTTTTTCTTGGATGATGATATTTGTTCTTTTCTCGCTTGACGTTGTAATGTTCATCCACGAGACTTTAGCTTTAGATGCTTTATCCCCCCAACTCCTTTATTGCTCCTTTTCTTTTCCCCTATGATCACTAAAGCTAAAAGGAAAAATAAAGTACAAATGCAAAGATAAAGTAAATTTTTTTTTTTTTTTTTTTGAAAACACTAGCTTTATCATCTTTGGCTTCAACATTTTCTTAATATTAAGATGATCAGAATAGCCAGATTAAATCTCTTCAAATGGATAGCAAAGATGTGATTAAACAACATTAGAGAGTTGTAACCAAAATCTTAAGAGTTTGAATTCATCCCCGGTGATTTATTAGAGACAATGTCATTTTTTCAACTCTTGATTGAATGAAAGAGATGTTTAGCTCGACCTGATCAAGATTGCTAAAATAGTATCAGACCAAGCTATTCAAAGATGCCAAAAAAGATAATGATAACTTCCCCGGTTTTAAATAGCATTCTTCCCCTTAATCGGATGATCAGATCTTCACAATTATTATATCCCAAGTAACAAAATGATTCTGAACTGATGCTGGATTATTCGCCTTCTTCAAGAATTCTTTGCATCTAGCGCCTGTTAAGGTTTTCACTAGAGCCATTTTTTTTTTTTTTTGCCTTTAGCACCTGTTAAGATTTTCACCAAAGCTGGCTTCCACCTTTTGTGTATGACGCCTTTGTAAGTTTTCATTGAGCATGTGATTTCTTTTTCAAGTACCAAGCTTTTAATTCCATCATCACCAATCAAAATAGAAGTTAAATTGCCTTATAATTAAAGATTATCTTGATCAAAAGAGGACTTATCACATAGGATGAAACAAAGGCTAGGTTAGGTTTATGAAAGAAAGATAAAAAGGCTCAAAGAAAATATTTTTGATGGAATAGGTGAACTGGGATTGCACATCTCAAATACATTTATCTCTTCTCTTTTTTGAATTTTTCCAAATATGATGCTTTTTTGCCCCAGTTTTGAATATTTCCCAATTTCCATTCCAATTTCTTTTTCTCTTTTTTATTTGGACCCCTTTTTTTTTTTTTTTTTTTGAAACCCAACATTTCGCCCCAGCTTATGAATCTTCAAAATTGTTCCCCAGCTCTCTTTTTTTCTTTGCCCTAGTGTGGGCATCCCTTAATTCTACTTTTTTGCCCCAGTGTAATGCATTTCTTGATTCTACTTCTTTGCCCCAGTGTGGGGTGGTCAATCCCAGTTTGGGTCACAGAAAAGAAAATATTAAGCTCAAAAGGGTTGAAATAGAGATTTTACAATGCAAGGATTTAAACGAAAAATGGCCTCTGATCATTTCAAGATAACATTTAATTACAGGCAAAATAATATTTTTTTCTAAATTTATTGGTTCAAGAAAAATCCTCTCGATGCACATGTGCTGAAAAGAATCTTTTCCACAGTAAAATCTTCTATGATTGGCTTGAATTATCTGTGAAAATCTGCTTGATGTAACAATACTTCAATCTTAAATCTCCTTTCAGAAAAGTTCAACACCTTGCTTTCTCATTATATACTCTGACCAAACAATTAAGAAATTATCCATGATAATTGGGAATCAAGTCGACTCAAACTCTTTCATCTTCTTTTTGGCTCGAATAATCTGATCAATTGAATTGAGTAGAATGGATATTTGAATCTTCTTCTAATTGAATCTCTTAATCTTGTAGACTTGAATTTCTTGAACAACTTTTTTTTCATTCAGATTCTCAACATTCAATTCTTCTCAACAAAAACTGACGATCTATGAACAACGGGGTCTATATTTATCCTTAACAAATCTTGATATGATCGAACAAAAACATCTATGCAGTCATTCAATCTTTTGCCTAAAAAATAACACGGCTCAAGTTTTCACCTGTTTTGGGTCCTTCTCGATCCCAAAATTTATGAAAACAGTCTCTTCAATGTTGGGTTACACACCCTTTTTATTCTTTTTCAGAAATTTTCATTTGGCTATTAAAATCATGTTAATATGAAGAAAAATATAGATGACCTTTGATGACAAAAAAAAAAAAAATTTAGTATCATTTTGATTTTTTCTTTTTTTTTTCTTTTCTTTTTGAACCTTCTTAAATTACTCTTTTCAAGGTCGAAGGTTCATACAAAATACCGAACCTTGAAAAGAATGGATACTTCTAAATCTGGAGATACTGGATCTTCGCCCCAATGCTAGAGACTACTTCCTCTCCATCTTCCTTCTTTATCATCTTCTTTTACTCACATCCTTTTTCTTCATTCTTCCCTTCACCTTGCTGCTCATTTAGAGTATTGAGTTTTGAATTGTTGAGAGGAAGCCGCACTCTCATTCCGACTGGCGCAATAAGCACAGAAGGATCGAAATCCATTTCAAAATAGACCTTGTTGACCCCAGCTGTCCCTGCCCCATTGTGAGGTGGGAAAGGATTTTGAGTGATGTCATTCTGAACTGGCTGGGGAGTATTGGTATCAAAAATGAGTTTTCCCGCATCTATAAGATCTTGTATTGCATGCTTGAGGATCCAACATCGATCTGTGGGATGCCCTCGCGATCCCATGTGATAATCACAACGAGAATTAGGATCATATCGAGGGTTATTAACCGCTCCCGGATGTTGTGGAATCTGTGTCAAATATCCTCCCTTAAGTAAAAGGGGAAGCAAGTCTGAAGGCTTCATGGCAAGTGGAGTGAATACCCGTCTATTCCTCTCTTGGAACCAACCATTGTACTGACCTTGTTGGGCTTGTTGTACTGGTTGTGCTTGCTGGGTTGGATGAATAATATGATTCTGCTGGACTGTTGGTTGGGTTGGCATTTGAACTGGCCGATTCTGCATATAAAGGGGATTAGGATTCTGAATTAGCTTCACTTGTGACTCCCCTTCCTTCTTCGGTCCATCGGATCTTTTCCCAAACTGTTTCTTATTACCATTCCCTGAACCCTGCCCTTGTTGATTTGCCCCAGCATAATTCACTAGCTTTCCGGATCTGATACCTTCATCGACCCGATCTGCCAATTGGACTATTGCTGTGAAGTTTGAGTCAAGTTTGGTGAACAGATACTCATAATATGGTTGCCCCAATGTAGAAATAAAAGTGGATATTATTTCTTGCTCTAGCATGGGTGGTCGCACCTGTGCAGCCAACTCTCTCCATCTCAATGCATACTCCCTCACTGACTCATTCGGATTCTTTTTCTCGCCCATGAGCTGGTTACGATCTGGAACCATTTCAGCATTGAACTTATATTGTGCCATAAATGCTTCAGCCAAGTCCTCCCATGTTTGGATTCTAGAATGATCAAGGTATGAGAACCATTTCAGAGCAGATCCTGTCAGACTCCGCTGAAAAATCTGCATGAGCAACTTCTCATTACTGCCATAAGTACACATGGTACCACAGTACATCCGTAAATGTGACATAGGACAACCCGTGCCATTATACTTTTCAAATTCTGGACACTTAAATTTTGGGGGTAACTTGATGTTAGGGAACATGCACAGATCCCTAAAATGTGTGGTACCATAGGCATCGTTACCCTTTAATCGACGCATCTCCTCTTGCAGGCTTTGGATCTGATGCTTTCTATTCCTCTCCTGAGGTTCTTGTGGCTCTTCCCATTCTTCCTCAATGTATTGAGAAAATTCCAGTGATGCATTAGGGATATGAAGTGGAGGAGGAGGAGGATCCTTTGCTGCCATTGGAGGGAGGGGTGGTGGATTAGATGCCGATGCCTGATGCTGCTCAGGAGTCGAGTGAAAGAGACTCTTCATGAGAGTTGCCATAGTTTGAGCCAAGTTAGCTATGTCATTTTTCAGCTCTGAGAATTCTTGGCGAGTGATTGTAGCAGGCTGGTCAGAATCATGTGCCATTCTTGATCTTAATAGATACGGACTTCTTGAAGATATATGACCCTTTTTAGACGCAATGTTGAGCCCGAGAATGAAAGAGATTTCCTGTAAAAGAAAAGAAGAAGTATCTTCAGAGTATCATAAAATATATAAAGAAATGATACTGCTGACTAATCTACGAATGATACAAGTATGCAAATATGATGCTATGAAGTGATGCTTGTGTATGAACTACATGCTTGATTAAAATCTACATGAAATGGATATGAATGAATGATGCTCACTTTTCCAGGGAGTTGTGCTCATTCGAAGAGTTCACAAAAATGATTTGATGATTTTTTTTTTTATTTTTTTTTTATGAATCATACGCACTCTTCCAGGTAAATGTGCTCATTCACAAGAAGAGTTTATAACAAATGATATGAAATGATGCCCTAGTCCTATTTAACCAGACTGGGTTGAATGAAATATGACATGGATGATGAATTGAATGTCCTAGCCCCATCTAACAAGACTAGGATGAATGCGATGGAAATATGGATGAATTGATGGAATGACCTACTCCTATCTAACCAGACTAGGATGAATGAATGAAGATATGGATGATAAATTGAATGTCCTAGCCCTATCTAACCAGACTAGGATGAATGAGATGAAATATGGACGAGTGAATGGAATGACCTAGTCCTATCTAACCAAACTAAGATGAATGAATGAAGTTCTTGATCCTATCTAACCAGATCAAGGCGAGAGAAAAACTCAGATATTCTGACCCTATATAACCAGGTCAAAACAACTGAGGATCTCGACCCTATCTAACCAGGCCAATGTGAATGAAATGAACTCAGATATTCTGACCCTATATAACCAGGTCAAAATAACTGAGGATCTTGACCCTATCTAACCAGGCCAATGTGAACGGAAATAACTCAGATATTTTGACCCTATATAACCAGGTCAAAACAACTGAAGATCTTGACCCTATCTAACCAGGCCAATGTGAACAAAAGGAACTCAGATATTCTAACCCTATATAACCAGGTCAAAGCAACTGAGAATCTTGACCCTATCTAACCAGGCCAATGTGAAAGACTCAAATATTCTTACCCTATATAGCCAGGTCAAAATAATTGAGGTTCTTGGTCCTATCTAACCAGACCAATGTGAAAGACTCAGATATTCAAACCCTATATAACCAGGTCCAAACAAACTGAGGGTCTTGACCCTATCTAACCAGGCCAATGTGAAAGACTCAAATGTTCAGACCCTATATAACCAGGTCAAAACAATTGAGGTTCTTGGTCCTATCTAACCAGACCAATGTGAAAGACTCAAATATTCAGACCCTATATAACCAGGTCCAAACAACTGAGGATCTTGGCCTATCTAACCGGGCCAATGTGAAAGAATGAAAGTACTTGGCCCTATATAACCAGACCGAAGTACAATGGATGAAAGTACTTGGCCCTGTATAACCAGGCCGAAGCACAAAGTAAGGCCTTTGGTTCCATTTAACCAAACCAAGGCACATGATAAATGTTTGGTCCCATATACCCAGACCAACACAATCAAGATAGAATGTTTGATCTTGAGTATTTGAACCAAGATTTGAATGATATGTTGGTCTTTCTAATTGGACCAAGACAAAGGTGAATTTTTGGTCCTATTTATCCAGACCTAAACAAATGAATTTATGTGTGACCCAATCTAATCGGGCCAAAGAAAATGAATGTTACATTTGACCGTATCTGATTGGTTCAATATGAAAAAGTGAAATGATGGACCTTAATAAAATAATTGCATGAAAATCATGGTCCTATATAACCATACCAGAATGAGTGAATAAGATTGATTGACCATTTGAATAACATCTTGACATGGATGCAAAAGATTAGAAGTTTGATTTAAAAACATTGAAGAAATTGATTTTTGATTTTTTTTTTTTGAAGAAATGGCAATATTGATGTGAAATCAATTGAATGAAATGATGATTGATGATGCCATAATTGATCTTTTGCAATGTGCATGTCATGATGCATGTGTGAAATGGCCTATATGTGAAATCTGACCCATATGACAAAAGTTTCTTGATGTGTGCAATGTGGATTAGAAAGTTGATCTGGGTCAGATTCCATGCAACCCAATCTAAATGAATGAAGATTTCATAAACTTCCATGTGAAAAGAATCAAGATTTAATAGGCCCATTGAAGGGCTATATTAAATGGATTTGAATTCATCTTTGACAAATGATATATGCCCATATTGATTAGGGCCAATTTGATTCTTTTCACATGTTTGAGTATGAAATTAAAATTCATTTGGAATTGATTGCATGCATGTAGCCTCGTAAAACTAAGCCCATATAGGGTTAAGGCATAATGGTCATCAAGAGAGTTTAAGTCCAACTCATTCATGGTCTTGGCTTATGATGTGCATGATGAGAATGTTTGATGAGGATGCATGAAGTGATGCATGTCCATTGGCAATGAGGGCCTAATTGATCTATAGGCCTCAATTGATTTTGAAAAATTAAACATTGGCCCATGGTTCGGGCCTTGGTCCATATTAACCACACTTGGCATACCTAACCTAAGTGGGTTTGAATGGATTTGGGCCATTGGGCCTTTACTGACAATTGGATAATTATGTTAGAAAGAAAAAAAAATGCAGATGCATGAATCCTAGGGGTGTACCCATATGGGTATGACTCTAGACATGCAAACAGACTGACCCAACATCTAAGGGTGCCGTTCTCTCCCGGTTCAACCGGTTACCCGGTTCAAAATTATTTGGCCTTTTTATTTGATCTAAAGGTAAGCAAAAATCATTAAAGTTTTAAAATATCCCTAAAATAATTCCTAAAAAATTAAAAAATAAAAAAATATTTAAAAATGTCTAAAACATTAAGATGTTAAAGATACTTAATATTTTAACCTAAAATATATTAAATTCCAAGAAAGACCTAAAATGACTTGATCTAACCAATGCCCTAAAAATATAATATATATATATATAAACTTTAATAAAAATCACATATTATTAATATTAACAAGAATAAGAATCTAAATTACCTAAAGTTTTTA
>JAUPMG010125780.1:0-11628 GCA_031762675.1 Pachysandra terminalis | reverse complement strand
GAGTACTAATTTTACATACTAGCAGAACATCACTCGGAGAATAAACTAACAAAAAATAGAGCGAATGCATTCTGAATTGTTCTCATTAACAAATCATTCCTCCTTATTCAATTAAGACAAGCATCAAGCAACAATTACAGCCTAAGATACCTTAACTATTACAAAAAAAATAGTCTAATGGTTCAATAAAAGATCAGGTTGAATCAATTAATAATGAAATGACCAAGAACAAAACCAAAAAGAAAAGATTTAATAAAAAAATTACCTCCAAATAGGAACTTAGGTTTTTTCCCAGGTACGGGATCTTGAAAGGTCGAATACGATTGCCGATTGTCCATTGTAGCATTGGTTGTCGTCACCGGCCAATCGGCTAAAGAGAAAAAGGATTCGAAGACGAAGATGAAGAATAAGAAAACCAATACCAAAACCCTAGACCAGAAGCCACCAAAATCCCCGAAACAGATCTAATAAACGAAAAATAGAACACATTGGAAGAAAAATAGAACACAAAAAATTGCAGATATTTGATGAAGAAATTCGTATAAACCTTAAAAGTTACCTTTTAACCTCTCTAAGAGCCACAGAGTGATGGCGACAGCGAGCGATAGCAGCAGCAATGACAGCAACGGCGACGACGAGTGATAGCAGCAGCAATGACGGCGACGACGACAAAAACGACGATGACGACGATGAGTGATAGCAGCAACAACAGGAAGAGAAAGAGAAAGGTGGGAGCGGGAAGAGAAAGAGAAAAGGGAAAGTGGGCTTGTAGTGGTAGGTGAGGGAAAAAAAAACCATTGTCGGCGGTTCTTATAAAACCGCTGCCAAGTAAACCTTTCTCGGCGGTTTTACTTAAACCGCCGTCTATATACAACTCCTATGTCAGCGGTTTAATACTAACCATCGACTATTATTCCTATATCGGCGGTTTGAATTAAACCGCCGTCTCTGGAACATAATCTAACTCGGAGGCTCCTCATAAACCACCGTTCATGATCATGTTATTACGTCGGTGTATATAAAACCGTCGATATAGGATTACTTAAGCGCGGGAAATTTCCCGCATGTAAGAAGGTTTACCAGGTTATAGGGGTTTATCGGTGATTTTATTTAAACCATCGACTATTAACCATACCAGGATCGGCAGTTTATTAAGAACCGTCGATATATATAAGTCCTTAGTCGGCGGTTATTATAAAACAGCCGAGTATTGGTAACTTTCTCCCACGAATTATTTCGTGCCAAATCCCTTTGTGCGCGCTAAAGGTATGTACCGGCGGTTTAATAAAAATTGCCGACCTGAACACATTAGATAGTGGTGTTCAGTAAACCGCCAGTAAATTCTGCAGGTAAAAACCTGTTTTTTGTAGTGATGTAACTTGCTTTTTATGTAAAAGAAAAATCATTTTGCATATAACTTTTACTATTAGATGAAAACATGAAACGATGATACAAACTCATTCTTCATTGGCGAGATCGTCACAAAATGACTTAATCCATCTAGCATTAATGGGGTCATTGAGGGGAGTCCCATCAACTTGGCTCAGGAGATAGTATCCACTTGTCGCAATTTTGCGTATGACATATGGGCCTTCCCATTTTGGAGCAAATTTCGGGGCGGATAGATTGGCACGTACATTTGCAGCAGCCCTTTGTACCTTATCTCCCACTTTGAAATCACAAGTACGTACCATCTTATTGTAGGCACGAGATAGACAAGCTCGATACATAACAACCTTGTCTTCAACACGATCTCTTCTCTCATCAATGAAATCCAACTCCCTCATCCGTCCACTAACTTCATTGGCATCGTCGCTCTCCTAGGCTGTTGCTAAGGCTAGCCGAGCCGACGGTACCTTTATTTCTGCTAGTAGAACAGCATTACTACCGTGGACTAGGGTGAATGAAGTATCCTGCGTCGCGGATCTTTTTGTGATGCGGTACGCCCACAAAGCTATAGCAAGTTTTTCATGCCATTTCCCCCTTGGTTGTGTATCATACAACTAAGGATCTGGACTAGAGTTTTGTTGGTGGCTTCGGCTTGCCCATTCCCTTTCAGATAGTAAGGGGTCGACTGAATATGTTTGATTCAATAATGTTCTGTTAACAACCTTATGTCCTTGTTGATGAACGGAGTTCCGTTATCCGATATTATTCTATGGGGTATCCCAAATCGGCAAATGATGTGATCTCTGATGAAATTGCTGACAGCAGCTCCCGTGGCATGTCTCATGGGGATGGCCTCAACCCACTTAGAATAATATTCTATTGCGGTTAGTATCCAAATGTGACCACCTGAATTAAGGTTGATCGGCCCGATCAGATCCAATCCCCAAGAATGGAACGGCCATAGAGTAGATATGTATTGTAATTCAACATGTGGAGCGTGGATTCTTTGGTCGAACACTTGTCATTGATAACAATGTCTCACATATTTGTGTGTCTTTCTGCATAGTAGGCCAATAATATCCCATCTGTAGCAGTTGATCTAACAAACAATGATACCCTTGGTGAGCACTGCAATCTCCGGAATGCATTTCTTGTATTACATCATCAGCCCCTTTCTGCGTCAAGCACTTGAGGGCTCTCCCGGTCCAGCTATGACGATAGAGGCAGTCCCCCACTATAAAGAATCTTTTCGCACGTCTTCCTATCTTAGCTGCCTCTGTTGCATCTTCAGGGAGCTTACCCGAAGATAGGTAATCGACATAGGGTTGCCTCCAGTCTTTACTAGTTTCTGTAGTGGACAAACAATGGTTTCGGTTGTACTCTCCGTTGCACCCCAGACAGCTCTGTTGTAACTCACTAGCCTCCCTCATCATTGTAGGCCAATAACCTGCTCGTTGAAGTTTTCTATATAGGGCTTTGGCATCCTTCTGAGCACATCGTTGATTATGCATGTCATGCGATCGTTGTTTTGCTTCTTCAGGTCCAAGACAACGGTTGAGTACTCCTGTAGCAGCAGTATGGTACAACTCCCCTTTTAAATTCACAAAGTTTTTCAACTCCATCGGGGTGGTTGATGCACGAGGATCTTGCAAATCTTTGAGGACTTGAGTTCTCCAATCCTCTTCTTCTTCTAGACGACTCTTCTCACTGAACGTAATGGGCTCTGTTTTTTCTTTTAATGACTTCAACATGGCTTGAAGCTTCATTAAACTTAATACGGGCACCCAACGTAGCCAATGCATCGGCATGTTTGTTGGTTGTCCGAGGAGAATGTTCAAATTAGACTGTGTCAAAGCTAGGCAAAAACCTTTGTGCCAAAGTCCGGTACTGAGCCATCACTAGATCTTTGACTACAAACTCGCCTTGCATGTGTTTGATCGAGATTAGAATCTCCTTTTACAAATAAATTCTTTATTCCCATTTGCTTTGCGAGTAACAGTCCCAGGATCAAGGCTTTGTATTCTGCTGAATTGTTAGAGCATAGGAATTGTAATTTATAAGACACAGGTGTCGCCTTGCTGTCTGGTAACAATATCACTATACCCACGCCGCCTTCTCCTCTTACGTTAGACCCATCAAATTGAAGGATCCATGACTCTTGATCATCTACAGAGGCTATTTCAAAGGCATCTTCAGAGTCGTAATCCGAATGAGATGAGTCACCTGCGAAGGTAGCCATCAAATCGACGACGGCTTGGCTCCTTATCCTAGTGGGAGTAGTACATGTTAAGTCATATTCTGATAGTAACAACAACCATTAAGCAATTCTCCTAGAAAGGACCAGGGAGGACAACAAAAATCGAATAGGATTCAATTTGGTCATCAACTCCACTTCGTGAGCTAGCAAATAGTGGTAGAATTTTTGGGTGGCGTGCACTAGCGCCAAGAAACTCTCCTCAGCCCTGGATTTTCTGCGTTTAGGACCTCTCAAAGTACGACTGGTATAGTACATGGGTCTTTCCGCTTCGATGTCATCCTCTTAGGCGAGAAGCCCACCTACCGCATGTTCCAATGCTACAAGTACAATCTCATGGTCTTACCCTTCGTCGGTGCCGACATGGTGAAGGAGGTGGCTATGTCTAGCTTTAATTTGTTGAAGGCTTCGTCACATTCCGAAGTCCAAACAAACTTTGCCTTCTTTTTCAACAATGGTGTCATTGGATGTATCTTGCTTGCTAATCTCGGGACGAACCTTCTTAGGTAAGACACTTTTCCTAGGAAACTCTTCAACTCTTCAACTCAATATCAATCCCACGACTATGCATTAGAAATCCAAGAAAATTTCCCAAAGAAACACTGAAAACACATTTCATCGGATTCATCTTCAATTGGTATTGACGACACCTTTCGAACACCTTTCACAGGATGTCCATGGGATAATCTCGATCCTTAGATTTCACCACCAAGTCGTCCACATAATCTTTCACTTCTTTGTGCATCATATCTTGGAATATGGCAGTCATAGCTCTTTGATATGTTGCACCTGCGTTTTTAAGACCAAAAGGCATTACGGTAAAGTGGAAGTTACCCATAGGTGTTTGGAATGCCGTCTTTTCTGCGTCCTTCGCCGCCATCTTTATTTGATTGTAACCGCTATATCCAGCCATAAACGAAACATTTCATTTTCTGCTGTCGAATCAATCAAGGCGTCCATATTGGGTAATGGAAATTCTTCCTTTATCATGCCCGGTTTAGATCCCTAAAACCCACACAGCATCTTATCTGGCCATTCTTCTTCTTGATAGGTACAATATTGGCTAACCATGTCAGATGCTGTATAGGTTTTATGAACCCAACCTCTAGCAATTTCATCACTTCTTCTTTGATCTTTAGCTCAATGTCGGGCCTGAAAATCCTATGAGCTTGTTTGATTGGTTTTGCATCGGGATCAACATTCAACTTGTGTGCCACTAGGTTCAGGTCTAGTCCTGGCATTTTCGAGTATTCCCAAGCAAAGACATCTGGATATTCTTGCAAGAGCATCAACAAAATGACCCTTTCTTCTTGGCTCAACCTTTTTCTAAGGAGTATTTGTCTGACAACTCCTTATGCTCTCCAAGATTAACTTCCTCTAGCTCTTCAGCCACAGATTTGGATCCGTCTTGTAAAATTTCAAGTACTTAATCGGGATCTCCCGAAGGATCCTCTACGGACAGGCATGAGGAGAGTTCTTTCGTCATGTCCAGTTTTGGAGTCATTACGGGATGTTTCACGCTTGACTCCCCATACCATCATAAACGGTAAAAGAAACTCCCGTCCCCTCGTTGTACCCGAACACACTTTGCTTTTTGTTCCCTTTCATCTTCTTTACTTCTTTTCTTTCATGAAGATTCACCTCCCTTTTTACCGACCAACAAATCTTCCCACTTAGGCAAGTATTTCCCTTCAACAGGGGCTACTTGAGTCTCACCTTCAGCCCCGAGTTTGTCGAAGAAAACAGCCTCAGCGTAATGAATTTCATTACGGTCGAATGGATCGATAGTGGCGTTGACTTTCACCTTCTTGCCTCGCCATCTAGCCTTTAAGCATTCGTGATACATAGAAGGGACAACTTTGTATCGATGAAGTCATGGTCTTCCCAAAAGTATGTGATACGAGACATCTGCGTCAATGACATGAAACTTGACTGGCGAGCGGATAGCTCCTACGGCCAAATCAATGGTAATGTACCCATGGTTTTGTAGGTCTCGTTGAGAGAGATCACTTCCATGGAATGCTTCACCATTCTCTTGGAGGGGATGGTTGCTGCCTGTAGAGTTATGTACGGCAAAACAATGATAGAAGAACTGGGGTCGATCAATGCTCGCTTGACTTCCACGTTATTGATGGTTGTAGGAAAATATAATTAGATGTTTTCTTTCAACATGTTGATTTTGAAAATCTTGGTTAATTTTATTTTATGTATTTAAAAGTTTAACCTAGGTTCTAGTTTGAAATAAAAATCACTAAACAATTAGATTAGAAACTTAACTTGATAGAACACTTAGATCAATTTCGAGGCCAACCCCGATAGCTCATAGATGGAATTCAATGAGGACTTCTACCTTGAGTACTTTCTGAGACAACTAGAAGAGAGAAGGAACTTGAGTTCATGAAGCTAGAGCAAGAAAGCATGACAGTAATGGAGTACGCAGTTAAATTCACAGAACTATCACGGGTTTCCAAGCAAGCAGTGGACGGAGAGGAGAAGAAAGCTTTTAGGTTCGAGAGTGGAGTGAGGCCGATTATCAGGGACCGACTGGTTGTGAGAGAATGCGAAAAATATCACAAGGTCGTGGACTATGCAAGGAAGGTAAAGAACAAAATACGTGAATTTCGTGAAGCTTGAGATCAGAAGAATGAAAAGAAATCCAGAAGCTACCAAGCTGAGTTGCAGAAAAGACGAAAGACAAAGGAATCATAGGAAGTCCCATGCTTTACCCAAATGAGAAGTGCTACAACTGTGAAGGTATGGATACCATCGGCAGATTTCATCACAAGTACAGCGGCAGAGTATATCCGAATTCCATTACCAACAGAATTAGAACCCATCACAACAACAATAACATGGAAGAGGCAAGAGTGCTCTTTTTCAGAATATTCAAGGTAAGCATTCTCAGTTTTTCCGGTTAGGTAGAGGAATTTAGAGGAAAAAATTCTTATAAGGAGGGTAGACTGTAATGACCTGGAAACCCCCTGGAAATATCTAACTTGAGTTCTTAGGGTAAAATAGTAAATTAATGGATTAGCAATTTAATTTCATTTAGTAATTTAGATTAGGACCCTTAAAACCCTTAGTCACATAAAATTTCAATAAAATTTCTTAGGTCATTAAAACTGATTAGACCAGCCAGATAGATTTAGGTGCAGTGCTAGTCAAATAACCTAATTTAATAATTTAATAGAAAATAAAGTAGTGTAGCAGCTTAGCCTTACGAATTGTTGTAATGGCCTAAACCAATTAAGAGATAATTAATTATGTTTAACACCTTAATATGAACATATCTAACCACTTGATCGATAATCAGAGTTGAACCGACCATATGACGAAGTATGACGTGATTTGCTAGAACCTAGTGTTTTGCACCATAGTAAACTCTTGTGTGTTGAATGAAAAATTGTTTAAATATGTTAATTGGGTGATGAGGTGTATGGTGGGGATGAGAGTAGTTATGAATGGGTGGTTTAGACTGAGTAGCTGTAAGGGAAGATTAGGATTGGAGTAGTTAGACTTGGAGAAGAGAGATATTGACATGTGGCATGGGGTAGGTTGAATGAGAGAGAGAGTGAAAGAAAGTCTCATTTTGTCTCTTGAGAAAGTTTGGAGAGCTTAAGGATTTGGAGTGATTTAAAGAAGATTGGGCAAAAAGAGACTGAGGTAAGTCATAATTTCATGAACATAATTAGTTGAGTCTTGATTTTCTCTATTTTTACATCTATTTTGATTTTGATTTCATATTGAGAGGTTTTTGTAATGGATATTGTTTTTAGATTAGTTTAAATGCTTCTTGTGATGTTCTTGATTATATGAGATTGTATGAAAACAACATAGAATGGAAAACCCCTCAGTTTTGCCCAGTTCGCGATGTTCAGCAGCCAACTCGGCGTGCCAAACGGTCGCTGAACATGAATTCTGGGCCAAGGGCGGACATTTCGGTGCGCCAAATGGTTGCCGAGGTTTAATACTAGCTGAAGAGTTCGCTGAGATGGCTTCGGGGCGCCAAAATCTGCTTCGGTGCGCCGACTGGGGCGATGACATGGTCGCCGAAATTGCAAGTCCTGGAATTATCGTCGAATCTCAGAGTGGTCTGCCGAGGAGGTCACCGAGATGTGCTTCGGTGTGCCGAAGGGGACACTGAACTTGGTCACTGAAATTGCAAGTCCTGGAAATTTCGCCGAATCTTAGGTGAGGTCTGCCGAGGAAGTCGTCGAAGGATATCTTCGTGCACCGAAGTCGATGCCGATGACCTCGCTGGACCTGTAGAATGGATCAATTTGATTTAATAATAGGATTATACTTTAGTAGTGTAGAAACGGTAAATACAATGCCTACTTATCGATTGTTGTATGTCCTTGTAATTGAACTTGTGTGTGACATGATAATATATATTATATGATATGCTTTGTTGGATTGTGGTATGTCCCATGTCTATGGATAATAATATGCATGATGAAGTCGTATGCCATACTTATTGCACCCTGTACACTAAGTCATGCATAATATTGTAGGTAGACGCACATGGTGTGATAATAGTATAACTCTTATCTTGTATTGGACTAGCTAGATGTAGAATAATAATGTGAGAGACATACATAGATGTATGTGTTGGTTTAATTCCCATTACACCTTGTACACAAGAATGTATGCTTAGTAGTGTGCACTATTAAACTTCACAACTTCACTGCACCGCATAGACTCTAGACCATAGTTGGTCAACGAGTGTAACCCCGTTTTCCAATACCTCAAGGTTGGGTCTTCTGACTGGACATGAGTGTGATGTGAATATCACATCTAGGGAGGGACTGGCTAAATTGAGTTGAGGGCGTAGCTAACCCAATAGACTTTTCTTAACCCGAGGGTTCTGTGCCAAGGACAAGAAACTATAAGAAAGGACCTCTGTAGTTAGGTCAGATGATCATGTTTTCTTGAGGGATCCACAGGTTTGCTGCAAGTCTCAGCCTATGGACCACTGATAAAAAATAAGTGCGGGGATTGTGCCTCTTAGGTTGAAAACCCTTAGAACTGCGCGATATCCGTAAAATAGCCCTATTTCCATGGACTGTATATATGGGGGATGCATTCAGGTTGTTGGGATATCCTGGGGTGCATTCAGGTTGCTAGGACACCCGGAAATAGGGGCTGGATCTGGAGGAAACAGGTTATATTGACACTCTACCAGAGTTGCATTTGCATAGCATATAGAGTTGTTAGTTAGCTCACCGTGGTGAGGTTTTGTAATCTAGGATGCATTGCATGCATAATAAAATAACTTACCTTATGCATTGTATTGTTTGACTTCTCTTATGTTTTGGAATCAAAAGAAATGTAGACATAGAGAACTTCAGGGAAAACTTATATATTCCTGAAATTATAGTACTTACTGGCTCGTGTAGCTCATGCCTTTTAGCAACCGACATTTTTGGTTCGTTAGTCGTGGCGGCTGCTGAGGAGTTTGAGGTACAGGCGAACCTTTCTGTTGGTAGAACTTGGTCGATGAGAGACCGGGTTGGGTATAGCACTCTGATAACATTTAACATTAGTCTGGAGTTAGACATTCTTTTCTTAGAATTTTCAGATTCAGATGATGTAATATTAATTACTTATATCTTACTAGAACGTTATTAGAATTTCCGTTTATGTTTGACCATGTTAATCCACCTCCATAGCGATATGGAGTGAAGGTCGCAACTTAATCCGGAAATTTTAAATTTCTGGTTTGGGTCGTGACATAATCACTCTCAGTTAAATCAGTACCTTCAACTGATGTGAAGGTCTGATGGTATGGTCAAGCACATGACCACAATATGGTCATTAATGCAATCAGGCTATGCTGTGCATGTGTAGTGATTGTGCCCATTAACTAAACATATAATTATGTGTACAGTAGGAAATAACTTGTAATGATCAACATGAGGACTTAAATCATGGTAATAACCTTATAGCATTCAAATCAAGAATAATCATGAATATCATATGAAGGAACATATTAAAATATAAATTAATTAAATCAATCATCTAAACATGTCATTAAACCATCAAATGTCAACCCACAATTAATTAGGATCAATCAAAGTCTAATTAAATAGGTAATACTAACAACCAAACAAACCTGGGCTGTTCGATAGGCTAACCGGCACGCCGGTTGGTCTGCCGGCTGCCTAGGCAGAGGGTGGAAACATGCAATGTGCAAACATTAACCCTACCGGTAGGATAACTGGCACACCGGCAGGCTAGGCAGGGACTAAATTCCACAGGTGCAGACAAGTATAGGCACCGGTAGGCTAACCGGCACACCGGTTGGATACCAGTGGGCTAGGCAGGGGCTAAAATTCACATGATCAACAAAATATGTCCACTGACAGGCTAACCGACACGCCGGTTGGTCTACCGGTGGGCTAGGCAGGGTCAATAACACATTTATGGTGTCCAGCAGGCTAACCGGCACACCGGTTGGTCTGCCGGATCCCACCTGGGTGAACTGGCAGGCTAACCGGCATGCCAACATTCTACCGATTTTCCCAGCAAACGGCAGCCGACATGAATTTGTATTTTTAAATCAAATTTAGCAAAAACCTTCAACTAACATTACTATTAAAATCATAATCCGAACCAAACCAACTCGAAATATGAATCAAAATACCAACTTACCTCCAATAGGATGATCACGCTTGAAAAGTATAAGTTTTTAATGAAATCAACATGTTCTTTGAGTTTGAATTAAAGTGCTATGTTACATTCATTGAATATGACATCTCACCTAAATCCAAATCCAAAATAAGGAATAATCGAATTACTTACCTTGGTTGTTCTTTGTCTGATCTTCTTCCTCTTCTTCTCAGTTCAAATCTAAACTACTCTTCTTCTCCAAGCTCTTGGAGTTCTAGCTTTCTTCTACACTCTTTAACTCTCTTAGATTAATGATTCACACGTCCCCTCTAGTGTTTATATAGTTTTCTAGAGTTATACTTAATTTAGGATTATGTCTTAATTAATAGCCTTTATATTAGATTAGTTTAATTACATCCCTTGGATTAAAGTGTTTTAGTTCTATATGAGTTATCCATTGGTGCTATCCTACTTTAATCCTAATTAGATTTTAAGTCTTTATCTTTGATCCTAACCATTTGATTAATCTAATCAATCCAAACCATTGATTTTAGTTATCCTAATCTTAATTGGATTACCTTATCTAGTCTTATCCTATTTAGCTTAGGATTGTTTAAGGTTTATTTATTCTTAGATTAGATTAATGTGTTCTAAATATTATCTAATCTAGCTTCCTTATTAGTTTAGGATTAATTACTTAATTATCTTAATTAATCCTAGTCGTTTAATATAGCTGACATGGAGTGTGTTTTTTTAGTGTTTGGTGGTCGGTGAGTCATCCCTGACACCGACAAGACTCACTGATGGGCATCGGTGGATCCGTCAGTGACACTGACGGGACTCGCCGATGAAGTTCTGAGTTATAGCATTGGGGTTCGGCGAGTCGTCGATGGAACCGACTACACTCACTGATGGGTGTCGGTGAGTACGTCGCTTCGCCGACGGACTCACCGACAGAACAGTTTTGGCCCCTGTCGGTGAGTACATCGGCCCTCTGATGGGACTCACCAAGGCAGGTATTTTGACTGAGATTTAAGGGGGGTTCTTGTATGAATTTCATCCTGAACCATCGAGGGTATGTAACTAATGTTATGTGCTTCCATTTCCTACTCATTATGTGTTTGAATCATGTTGGATGATCAATGTTACATGCTTTCACTTCATATTACTTTTTGATTGTGAGATCCATATTATATGCTTTCCTTTCATAATTACTACATGATTGAAGCAGAGTTAGAAATGTTAAATGAATGTGACGCATACATTTAGTTGTTTGCTAATCTCATGCATCTAATAGCCATGCATGCATGTACAGTCCTTGTGAGGACTTGGACCACAGATTACCCCTAGTTCCTTTGAGAAGGACAAGAGGG
>JAUPMG010125769.1:0-11628 GCA_031762675.1 Pachysandra terminalis | reverse complement strand
TATATTTAAATAGTCACTGAAGTTTCATAAAAATTAAAAAACAAAAACGAAAAAATTCCCTAATTCCACCCCCCCATCTATTGTAATATTATACCGAAAAGAAAATATCTTCCACAATTTTCGCCGAATCCCTGTGGCAAAATTTCCAACGAAAGTGATATTTAAAACACTGCTTATCCCCATTGCTAATCAGAAGACAACAACTGCATTTCCTCAATCCGATGAGAGTTTGCAACTAAAATAACATTAAACATAACTAATAAAGCTTAATATAACATTGATGATCTGGTGATTTAAGCAGCTGCCTGTGTGCTTCACTTAATTGACCTATTGTAATGACCTAAATCCTCTAATTGAAGGGCTCCATAATTGATAATAATTTATAATAATTATAGGGTATTTTATTTTGCATCTAATCATATATATTGCAGGTTACATTAGTATAAGGGTAATGTTGATATTAAAACTTATTATTTTGGGGTCCCTAGTGTAATTATAATGTATTAGGGGTAGTATCTGTAATTTTAGAAATTGAATTCTAATATTATGCGCTCAAGGCTACATGGAAGAGAATTGGATTGTTTGTTGAGAGGAAGAAGGAAAGTAGTGTTATCTTCTTTCCCTTCCCATCCCAAGAGGGCACATTGGATTAATTGGAGAGAAAGTTTGAGAGAAGGGAATAGAGACAAAGGGTTCAGATCTGGAAAACTAAACCCTAGCCATCATTGTTGCAGTGCCAAGAGAAGAGAAGAAAGGAAGAAGAAGAAGGGTAGAAGACATTGGTGATTGTTGAATCAAGAAGATCAAATCAGGTAAGTTAAATTTTACTGTATAATCCTTTTGTATTCATGATCATGTTCTTGATAGTTTATATGGATTTTTGATGATCGCTTGCATGTGATCTTGTTTGATGCATGAAAAAAATATTATTGGGAATGATCTAACATTCTTTGTCTAGCACATTCATTGCATATCATGATCATTGCATTCTTTGTTTGAGCATACATTTAAAGCACCTGCCTGATCATACATTCATTGCATCTCATTCATTAAATTAGTCATGTTTATATCTATATAAATTACATGCCTGTATTGCTGACTTGACTCTATTGATATGATAAGTGGATGGTTGACTGTTTGATTTATTTACTGGGCATTCTAAGCTCACGCAACTTCTTATGTTGCAGGTTGAGAAAGTTAATGATGGACTTGGATTGGATTTGCTTTGCTTTGCTGCTGCATACTTTATTTGCTTATTTGATAATTTAGATTAGTGCTTTTGCGAGAACTTTGTGATGTAATAACATATAGGAGATTATTTACTTTCATTTAAACTCTTTTGGGGGTCATGGCTCAGCTGAAGTCATAGACTGTTGGTTTTGAATTATTTGTTTATTTTAGCTTCCGCATTCTGATTAATAAAGGCATTGTTTTACTTTTATTACTTATGGTTTGATATGGCAATCCGCGTTCCACCAATGGAGCCCGAAGTTTGCACTTCGAGATCCGTGCAGTCCTTACTTTTATTACTTATGGTTTGATATGGCAATCTGCGTTCCACCAATGGAGCCCGAAGTTTGCACTTCGAGATCCGTGCAGTCCCGCATAAGAAACTGTGCTACGGGTTTCGAGCATAAGATTTTCTCAGAATAAGGATGTTAGAAGTCTAGAGAACCTATGTATCACATAGAAATTTGAAGTTAGGATGGAGGAACTTAGAAATCCAATTAGGAATTGTGTGTTGTTTACCAACTTGTGTGATGATTGTATTGATGTGTTAGCTTGTTTACTTGATTACTCAGGCATTAGGTAGTGGATTGTAGATTTATTGTTTACCTTGGGTGTAGATGGTTGGAAGGAGAAGAGCTACTACTACAACTACTGGAGAGGAATCTTCCTCGGGAGCTAGGGCTGATGCGGAACCTCAGCTAGCAGGTGTCTACCAGATATTAGGTGACATGGCAATTATGCATCGGGACCAGTTGGAGCGTCAAGCCGTAGCTAATCAGAGAAGAGTTGCAGGAACTTCATCGCATGGTTGGAGAAGTTTAAAGAGCTAACTCCAACTACGTTCGAAGGGTTGGGAGAGCCACATCTTGCTCAAGATTGGCTGTTAAACGTGGGCAAGTCTTCCGGACAATGGGATGTCCAGACAACCAGTGAGTGTCCTTTCCCACCTTCATGCTCAAGGGTGAGGCACTCCACTGGAGGGACATGGTGGAATAGAATTTGACTACAGTCTTGACAAGGGAGCAGTTCACAACCCAGTTCTTGGGTACCTACCTAACGAGCAGTTATCTGAGGCAGATGGCGTCAGAGTTCATGTGAATGGAGCAAGGCACGCACTCTGTGGGCCAATACGAGGCGAGGTTCGCTATAATGTCGAGGTATGCACCTCACATGATAACGAGGGAGGCAGACAAAGATGCAAAGTTTGAAGAGGGACTGTGACTAACCATACGGTCCAAGGTCTTACAGCAACGACTCAGAACTTATGCCAAGGTTATCGAGTGCGCCAGACATGTGGAGCGAGACATGGACAAAGCTTCTGTATAGAGGGATCAACCCAAGCAGGACAAAGAATGTTACCAACCATACCAGCAGAAGCAGAACAATGACCGACATCAGTGACTTGATGATAAGCCAGCTAGGACTCCACCAGTTGACGCAACAGTTCCCGTGGCACGAGATGCTCAGAAGCAGCCACAACCACCTCAGGACTAGCAGTTCTGACGCAAAGTATGTTTCAACTGTGGCAAGGAGGGACATCTTCAGTAAATTGTAGAGTTCCGAGGAGAGACGATAAACTAGCCCCACCTAGGCCAGCGCAAAAAGGCAGGGCTAATGCCATGTTAGATGCAGACATTCCTCGAGACGACCAAGCTACCAATGCTGTGGTAGAAGGTACCATCACTTTATTTCATACTCCAGCACGTCTATTGTTTGATTCACATTCTTTTTTATCTAGTAGTTGCATGTTATTATTGTGTTTACAACCCAGCAGTCTAGAGAATCCTTTGTGTATTGTTAACCCAGTGGGAGAAACTAGTACTCTACATCGAGTATGTCGTGCTTGTGTGATAAGAGTCGGTGACCTCAACCTGGAAGTAGACCTGGTAGTGCTTAACATGGTTGAATTCGAGGTGATTCTCGGCATGGATTGACTCTCTGCTTAGCATGCCATGGTGAATTGCTTTTAGAAGTCAGTTGTATTCGATCTTTCTGGAGGACGTTGTATGACATTCCTTGGGAATGAGAAGGATACCTAATAGTTTGAATTTCTTTTTGCTGCGGATGGGGATCAAAATTTTTCCTTGGAGGACATCCCCACTGTTCGAGATTTTAGCATGGTTTTTCAGGTTATTCCGGGGTTACCACCTAAAAGGGAGGTAGACTTTTGTATTGAGCTTGTGCCTGACACTACTCCAATTTCACTTGTGACTTATCGAATGGCTCTGATTGAGTTACCCAAGTTGAAAGAACGGTTAAATGGACTAAGTGCACTAGGGTTCATCAGACCGAGTACTTCTCCTTGGGGTGCGCCAGTTGTATTCGCGAAAAAGAAAGACGGATCACTTCGATATAGACAACTGAACCGGGTGACCGTGAAGAACAAGTACCCATTGCCGAGGATCGACAACCTATATTTGACCAGTTGAGATGAGCCCAATGCTTCTCAAAGATTGACTTGAGATCAAGATATCACCGGTTGCGGATTCAAGAGGAGGATATTCAGAAGATGGCCCTTTGTACTCGATATAGGCATTATGAATTCATGGTTTTGCCATTCGGGTTGACGAACGCACCGACAGCTTTCAAGGAGTTTATGCACAAAGTATTCAGCCTTTTCTAGATCAGTTTGTCGTCATCTTCGTGGATGAAATTTTGATTTATTCCAGGTCTGAGGAGCATGAGGAGCACCTACAGATCGTGTTACAGACATTGTATGATCACCGGTTGTATGCCAAATTGGAAATATACGATTTCTGGAGAGAGGAGGTTAGATTCCTTGATCACGTAGTATCCGGGAGTGGTATCTCCATGGATCCGGCTAAGGTTAAGGCTGTTCTCGGTTGGGAGCAATCGAAGAATGCATCAGATATTCGAAGTTTTCTTGGTCTTGCGAGCTATTACAGAAGGTTCATCGAGGGATTCTCCACCATTGCAACACCATTGACCCGCTTGATAAGGAAAGAGGTGAAGTTCGATTGGGATGAGAAATGTGAGTTGGCATTTAAGGAGCTCAAGAAGAGATTGACTTCGGCACCAGTTTTAGTTGTACCTTTCACTGGACAGAAGATGGAGGTCTACACAGACGCATCCTTGCAAGGCTTGGGTGTTGTGCTTATGCAAGATGGTCATGTAATGGCTTCCGCTTCGTGACAACTTAAGGTTTATAAGCGCAACTGTCCTACTCATGATTTTGAGTTGGTTGCTGTTGTCTTTGCCTTGAAGTTGTAGAGGCACTATTTGTATGGAGAGGAGTTTGAACTGTTTTCAGACCACAAGAGTCAGATGTACATTTTCACTCAGAAGAATCTCAACATGCGCCAGAGGAGATGGTTGGAGCTTGTTAATGACTATAACTCTACTCTCCACTATTATCCTGGGAAGGCTAATGTTGTGGCTAACGCATTGAGCCGTAGACCGCGAGGGGTGCTAGCTCAATTGATGAGCTACGAATGGAGACTTCAAGAGACCATAGCAGACTTGGGAGTTCAGCCAACGAATCAGCAGAGCAATGGTTACCTTTTTAGCTTGGTAGCCAGACCGTCGTTGGAGCATCGTATAGCAGCTTGCCAAAAGGATGACTAGGAACTTTTGTTGTTAGCGGCCAATGATGGTAAGCCAGAGTGGGTCGTACACTCAGACGGACTGATCAGATATCAGGGTCGCCTTTGTGTTCCAGAGGATCAGGACATCAGGAGAGAGATATTGGAGGAATCACACAAGTCGCGGTATTCCATTCATCTAGGAAGTACCAAGATGTACCTAGACTTACGAGTGAACTATTGGTGGCCGGGTATGAAGAGAGATTGCACAGTTGGTGGCGCGGTGTCTCACGTGTTAGTAGGTCAAGGCCAAGCACATGAGATTATCGGGACTACTACAACCTTTGCCTATAGAGGAGTGCAAGTGGGAGGACATCACCATGGACTTCATAGTCGGTTTGCCGAAAACATGAGGTATCATGGACTCGATTTGGGTGATCGTGGATCAGTTAACCAAATCAGCCCACTTCCTACCAGTGAAGATTTCAGCTTTAACTGAGGAGATCGTGAGACTATATGTTCGAGAGATCTTACGACTTCATGGCGTTCCTGTGAGTATTGTGTCGGACCATGGTTCATTGTTTACATCGAGGTTTTGGGAAGGATTACAGAAGGCTATGGGCACACAATTAGACTTTAGTACAACATATCACCCGCAGATTGATGATCAGACAGAGAGAGTGAACCAAGTATTTGGAGGACATGATTTGAGCTTGCGTGATGGACTTTGACGGTAGTTGGGGAGAACATCTACCTCTGGTAGAGTTTTCTTACAACAACAGTTTCCATTTGAGCATTCGCATAGCTCCATTCGAGGCGTTATATAGTAGACCGTGTCGTTCACCTGTTTGTTGAGCAGAAGTTGGGGAGAGCAGTGTTCTGGGACCGGATCTTGTTCAAGAGAAGACAACCAAGGTGAAGCTCATTCGCGAGAGATTGAAATCAGTACAGAGTCGACATAAGAACTACACGGACTGTAGGAGGAGAGATCTAGAGTTTGCAGTTGGTAACCATGTATTCTTTAAGGTTTCCCCTATGAAGGGAGTGATGAGATTCGGGAATAGAGGAAAGTTAGCACCACGCTACGTTGGACCCTTTGAAGTACTAGAGTGCATCAGACATGTGGCATGCAAAGTTGCATTGCCACCACAACTTTCAGCAGTTCATGACATATTCCATGTATCACTACTACGGAAGTACGAGCCAGACCCATCTCATGTATTGGAGCGAGTTGCAGCTTAGAGAAGATGTATCCTATATAGAGCAACCGATGAAGATTTTGGATCGGAAGGAGCAAGTTTTGAGAACCAAGACCATACACCTAGTGAAGGTTCAGTGGGGACGTCACGGAGAATATGAACTTCATGGGAGTTGGAATAAAAAATTTAGGAGCATTATTCGGAACTATTCATGTATTGAGGTCCGTAATTTCGGGGAAGAAATCCTTTTAAGGGGGTAGGTTGTAATGACATAAATCCTCTAATTGAAGGGTTCCTTAATTAATAACAATTTATAATAATTATAGGGTATTTTATTTTGCATATAATCATATATATTGCAGGTTACATTAGTATAAGGGTAATGTTGATATTAAAGCTCATTATTTTGGGGTCCGTAATATAATTATAATGTATTAGGGTTAATATCAATAATTTTAGAAATTGAATTCTAATCACACAAGGCTACGTGGGAGAGAATTGGATTGTTTTTTGAGAGGAAGAAGGAAAGAAGTATATCTTCTTTCCCTTCCCATCCCAAGAGGGCACGTTGGATTAATTGGAGAGAAAGTTTGAGAGAAGGGAATAGAGACAAAGGGTTAAGATCTGGAAAACTAAACCCTAGCCATCATTGTTGCAGTGCCAAGAGAAGAGAAGAAAGGAAGAAGAAGAAGGAAAGAAAGAGAAGAAGGGTAGAAGACATTGGTGATTGTTGAATCAGGAAGATCAAATTAGGTAAGTTAAATTTTTCTGTATAATCCTTTTGTATTCATGATCATGTTCTTGATAGTTTATATGGATTTTTGATGATTGCTTGCATGTGATCTTATTTGATGCATGAAAAAAATAGTATTGGGAATGATCTAACATGATCTATAATGAAAACATAATGATTTGAGGCCTTTTTAATTGATAAAATTTGATTTGGGGATCAATAGGAAGAATTTCTCGAGATCTGGAAATCACCAAGATCGCATCCCATCGGCAGACACCGGTACACCGATGAGCCTACCAACAAGGGGTGGTTTTTAGTACCAGTCGGTAGTCATCGGTACAGACGTGAGCCTACCGACAGGGACATGTTTTTAGTTAAATTAAGCCATCAGTAGGCACCGGTGGACCTACTGATGAGACAGACAGACATACACAGGGTTGGACTTTGACTTGAACATGATGTGGACTTGTACCTTGGACTTAGTAATTGGCTTTTCAGACTCAAGATAGATCATAGGCATCATCTTGGAGTTCCATGATTGTTTGGTACCCATCATTCACCCTTGGACTTGACTATGATTGAAAATTGGATTTATAACTGTTAATAATATGTTGCATTCATGTTAGGCTTATATAGAATGTTAAGTGATCCCGAGAGGTGGAAAATAAAGGGTTTCCGTACGAGGTGTCCTAAAAGTTGACTATGCACATGTGGGTTGGAATCCCCACTTAAACTAGGGTAAGATGCTTGCGAGCTCCTATACAAGTTGGAACACCTTGAGCAATTGTACACTCTTAAATTAGCATTGTGGTTGGAATTTCGTGAGTAGCCTATACTCATAAATTAGCGCAATAGTGACTTTAGTACCATGGGTCAGCGCCCAGAACGAATAGGGAACGCCCGGCTGTTCCTAGTGGCCTATGCCCGAAATTTGTTTTGTATTGTATTGAAAGTTATGAGGGCACTTAACAGGCTATATTTGTCTAACACATTCACTGCATATCATGATCATTGCATTCTTTGTTTGAGCATACATTTAGAGCATCTGCCTGATTCATACATTCATTAAATTAATCATGTTTATCTATATATATTGCATGCATGTATTACTTACTTGACTTGACTATTGATATGATAAGTGGATGAATGACTGTTTGATTTACTTACTGGGCATTCTAAGCTTACACAATTTTTAATATTGCAGGATGAGAAAGCTAAAGATGGGCTTGGATTTGATTTGCTTTGCTTTGCTGCTACATACTTTATTTGCTTATTTGACAATTTAGATTAGTGCTTTTGTGAGAACTTTGGTATGTAATAACATATAGTAGACTATTTACTTTCATTTAAACTCTTTTGGGGGTCATAACTCAGCTGAAGTCATAGACTGTTTGGTTTTGAATTATTTGTTTTATTTTAGCTCGCATTCTGATCAATAAAGATATTGTTTTACTTCTATTTCTAATGGTTTGATGTGACAATCCACGTTCCAGCAATGGAACTCGAAGTTTGCACTTCGAGATCTGTGCAGTCCTGCATAGGGGGTGACACCTATGGACCATGGGTCTAATGGATCACTCGACTCGGTTCAACCGGTCCAACCCGATCCAACCCGGTCTGACCGAGAAATTTTGAGTTATTTAGATGCATCAGATTATTTTATGAGTTAT
This sequence comes from Pachysandra terminalis, assembly GCA_031762675.1. Classification (NCBI taxonomy): domain Eukaryota; kingdom Viridiplantae; phylum Streptophyta; class Magnoliopsida; order Buxales; family Buxaceae; genus Pachysandra; species Pachysandra terminalis. The sequence goes on along the minus strand of JAUPMG010125769.1, from coordinate 3,254 downwards.
CTACATGTGACTCACCTTTCATGTGATGGCACATGGCATCTCCTCCTCCATTCCTTGAAGACCAAGTCACTTGAATACCAAAACATTTAAAGGTCAAAACACTTAAAGGCCAAGTAAAAACAATGCTATAAAAGGACAAGGATCTGGAAATCATAAGATGACAAGGAGAACCGAATGCTTAGAAAGAAGAGAGAGAAGACTCCCTGCTCATACTTGAGACTTCTATACATTATAAGGAATCATTCACTTTCTTCTATATTTCCATCTCTTTCTCTCAATCTCTTCTTTCTTATTTTCTTCTTTATCCCCGTATGACTGATGTTGTCATTGTATTCTTTATACTTCTAAATAGTGAAAAAAACTTCCTATGAGACGACATCCGTAGACTAGACATGTTGCCGAACCACATAAAAATTTTGTGTTCTCTATATTGACTCTCCCTCTTCTTTTTATATACATTTGTCGATGAACAGCGTAGCTTCGTCGAAACAACTGCGCGACGGTTTAAGCGGATAGTTGAAACACCCCACGTACTCAAACAAGACCTTATCCAATTCTAGACGTTGCGAAAACAACTGATACACGACGTCATCACATGCTTACGCAATTTAAACAGCTCATTCTCGATTAACGACTTAAAGCAAGTCAAGCATCACAATTTCCTCATCAACAATACATAGCAAAATTTAACCAAAAGAAAAAAAAAAGATAATAGTTGGAAGAAAATGCATGTTCTAAGTTCAAACAAACTCCCATTTTGAATCACAACTGCATCTTCCAGAAATCACAAACATGTGCTCGGACATCTTTCTAAACCTAATTTTAACTAAAACTGAAAAGATAGACCACCTAACATTGCCTCAAAGATGGCAAAGGGTTACGTTGACTTGACCTAAGCCGGTCACCAACATTACCAAACCCAAGATATACATAGACATTTCACTTGTGTTATCTGAAATATTTTCTTTTAGGAAACACTGATGCCATTAAGTTCAACTTGTGCCGCTGCTTCATTAATTGCATCAATAACAACCATTTTCTCCCTTGTCACTGCTTCATCCATTGGAGTTCGCTCATGGCTAGACAACAACCATCACAAGAATTGACAAGGTACATCAGTACCAAACCATAACTAAAACTTCAAGTTCAGTCTAGATCCCAGGCTAAAAGAATGCACCGGTTTAATATTGTAACATTTGCTCCTGCCAGAATCAGTTTCTTAACCACCTCAAAACGAGAAACTTTTATCAATGAAATTTACAAAAATGGGTAAAATTGACGAGCACAAGAAAGGATTTCAGTTATCACCTCTATATGCCCATTAAGGCAAGCCCAATGAAGAGGTGTATTTTTCTCTTCATTAGAAGCATTGATATCCTGCATTCCAGAGAAGCACTAAACTCATGCATGCCTTTTGATAAGGAATTCATAGAAAGTGCAGCATTTGACAGCCACCTTCTCTAACACGTTTCGTAGATCTCAGTAAATTGTATTTGCATCTGAGAAGTTGGCATACATAAATTCTTACACCTAAACGGGGGAACGATGGAGAGTGAACTCGATGAAGACGAACTTAAATGGAGAGGTAGACAAAACTTAGCCCCATTTTGAAGATTCCGCATTTGATGGAGGAGTTAGAAGGGAGAGGAATCTTTACGAAGCAAGCAACTGGCAAACAAAATCAATCATCTGGTATGAAGATAGCCAAATCTCACCTAATGAATCCTTTTATAGCAGCCAAAGCAAAAAAGGAAAAGGAGGATGATGAGACCGAAAAACACATGCCTGGATGGCATGGTACTTGCAATTCAAGGAGGGATGTTGTATATTGATAACCCCTATCCAATGATCCTCAAGTGTGCATTCTTTTTCTACCGGCAGCCAGCAAGACAAATGAAAGCACGAATGAGTTGAGAAGAGCAACAGTTCAAGGTACTATAGGGATATGCTGCTAAGAGAAATCTTGCTCCTGGTCGATCATGATTATGAGAGGGGCAAAAAGAAATGAAAATAACCTGACCCCAGCCAAAACAAATGCAGGTATATGAACCAAGGGCGATAGCAGAGAAAATGCAATCTTCGACATCAATTACTCCATTAAGCAGGAACACAAGTATGTAGAAGCCTAATAGGAAGATCTGGAAGAATCAATGAACATGCAGGCACTTGCTTGCAGAACTCAAACTACCCGATCAAGCAATATTCAAGCTTACTATTATAGGACTATGTTGCATGGATTGGATACATGATCCGGGGACGGGTATGTGTCTCGATGTCAGCGATGTCCTATCTTAGGGGCTCAACTATCAGTTACAGGTACATAGCCACAAAGAGGCAAGCTATATAACACATACGTATATACACATTCACAAACACAAACACTGCATGTTCTATTATTTATATCCAATAAATGCAAAAGCAATTATAAACTGGAAACATGGAAATATGAAAGTCTAAACATGATAATTTACAAAAATTCTACCAGAGAATACTAATTTTAGCCATCTTAATGCCCTCTAAATGTGGGTGTGTGACAGAGATCATGGCATATTCCAACTACAATGAAACAAACAAGGGGGTAGCCTTATTGCAAGAGCAATATTAGCTTCCACAGCATAATAAATGTAAATCTATAACTGAAAATCAAAAATTGCCCTGAAAGTAACCAAAATTGCCCTGGCAATAGGTCTATCCTAACTAAACTTCCACCAAAACTAGACTCGGATTTGAAGTGTCAGACATATCTATACCCATATCATGTTGTGTCACGAATAAGGTGGGAAGTGTCAGATATATCTATACCCATACCATGATGTATCACGGATAAGGTGGAATGTAAAGGGTCTGGGCATCACAGATACGGACAATGAATTTCTTTATATTCCAGACTGTGACTGAGAATGACAATGGAGAGTGTCCAATTCTCTAAATTTCAAGCATTGTCATATTTATTAGGAACATCAACTTACTAATAGGTCGATACACCCAGATATAATATCTGGATCCATCCTGGAATGCCATTTGCTGTTAGTTTAAAATTTAAAATTCAAATTTATTTGATATTTGGATAAGTCAAAAAAAATCATCTAGTTATGAATTTAAAATTTAAATTTAAATGCTCCTAATTTTTCTTATTCTAAATCATAATCCTAATCTGGTAACTACCAGATTGATCTTATAAGATAAACCTTAGATGGAGATCCTAATCTGGTAACTGTCATATTTATCTCTAAGATAAACCTTTAATGGAGAGG
>JAUPMG010125758.1:0-11629 GCA_031762675.1 Pachysandra terminalis | reverse complement strand
ATGGATCCCGAAGGTCACACCTCGAGATCTGTGCCAACCCTCGTTGGGATTCGGGCCACTGGTTTTGGGGCGTGACAGAGATATCATTGTACAAACACAAGGGGGAAGGTTAGAGAATGTACCAGATATTGTTGGTTATTATGATCCACTACGGTATCCACTTCTACTTCCATATGGAAGTTATGGATGAGATGTCAACACTACAACCAACAGTACGCAAAGGATTAGTTTTCGTGCTTACTATTCTTACAAATTTCAGGTATATTTTATTTATATTTATATTCATCAGATGAAAGATATACTTATGAAATGTAATTTATTTATTAATTTATATGATACACTCAGATCTGTACTGGATATAAAACAATTATACTATAAGGAGGGCATCTACTTCAATATTACGTTGTAGACAACTAGGTCAAAATAGAAGCTCATAAGTTGCATTACATCCGAAACAACCAAGATACTATTAGAGCAGAATTGTACCAAGGATTGCAAGATTCTTTACAATCAAGAGAGATTGTTGCAGGTATGCTTATAATATTATTCCATAAATGACAAACAAATACGAACACTGCAAAAAAGTAGCTCATTACCGACTGGTTATTACCGGTGGTCATTAATTTGTGCCTCTAAAAAAGGCTTTTAGGGGCCGTCAAGTTTAAACCGCCGCTAAATATGTCCTATAGTGGCGGTTCTAACACGACCGCCACTAAATGACTGTACTCAAACTTAATGCGGTATGAAACTATTAGTGGCGGTCATATAAGACTTGCAACTATATATGTCCTTTAGTGGAGGTTCTACATGACCGCCACTAAAACATTCTAATTTTGAGGGAATAACCCCGCTTAAAATTTACGTGGGTTGAACCTTTTAGTGGTAGTTCTAGGAGAACCGCCACTATATAGGTCCTATAGTGGCGGTTCTAACCTGACCGCGACGAAAAAAATTCTAATTTGAGAGGGAATAATCCCGCTTAAAATGTGGCAGATATGAGAGAACCGCCACTATATAGGTCCTATAGTGGCAGTTCTAATCTGACCGTGACTAAAAAATTCTAATTTGAGAGGGAATAATCCTGCCTAAAATTTACGTGGGTTGAAATCTTAAGCGGCGGTAATGAGAGAACCACCACTATATGACCTATATAGTGGCAGTTCTAACCTAATTGCCACTAAAAAAGTTCTAATATGAGAGGGAAGCATATTATCAGGTTTGAGATAATATGATGTGTAGAAAGAAAGTAAAACCCTAAACGACGAAGGAGAGAAAGATCAGGGTTCTCTCTCTCTCTCTCTCTCTCTTCCACCTTCCAGCTCTCTTCTACCTCTCTTCTGATTTATTCATACCCTAAGCCTCATCCGAAATCCCATCTCTCATCTTCCATCTTCAACCAAAACCAATTGAACCCATCAATTTCTGCAATTTATTCTCAAACGAACCCATCTCGCCCAACCGATTGATTCATTCGGATTGCTATTTCTACCTTCATCAACAGTCGGTGATGAGACAACTTCAAAAACATTGAACAACAGATTTGAGGTCGCATATGATTCGATCAATCGAAGCAGAAGCCGATTTTCACAAGTTCAGATTTGGAAATTCGTGATTGAAGCTCAATCCGATTAGGCATGTATATTATTATTATTATTATTTATTTATTTTGAATCACATTCTAGTTTATTTTAATTAGAATATTTTGAATTAATGTATATAATCTTCTCATATCTAATAACATACCTTTAAGCTTCAATGATTCTATTTCTTTTAATTTGTAATTATCTCGAACCTGATAATATGTTTCCTTTTTTATTTTTATTTTATTTTTATAAAATATGTGACTTTTAGTGGCGGTCAATGACCACCACTAAAAGGCCAAGTTCGTTTTTGAATTTCAATAAGTAGTGGTGGTTACTGATCGTGGGTAAAGATGCAACTATAGTGGCACATATGTATGACCGCCACTGTAACTGCCACTAAAACAATCTGCTAAGCTATCTTAGTCGTCACTTCTCTTGACCGCCATGAAAAGATATAGTGGCGGTTCATTTGTTTTTAGCGGCAGTTATCAAGCGCCGCTAAAGATGATAGTTTTTGTAGTGGACTCTTATCTTTTATTTTGGTAGGTAGTGTTGGCAGAAGAGTCATCTTTCCATCATCCTATATAAGAAGCCTTCAAGATATGGATCATCGGTACCAAGATGCAATGTATTTAGTCCAAAAGTATGGCAAACTTGATTTATTCATCACAATGACATGCAACACTCATGGGAAGAAATCATGAGAGAGCTTTTACTAGAACAATCAGCACAAGATCGACCAGATTTAACAAGGATTTTTCATTCAAAATGTGACGAATTAAAAAATGATATTTTTGAAAGGGGTGTACTGTTGATCCCCAAATTGGTAAGTGACTAGGATTAACTAGGTTAATTAAAAGAGACAGGTGTCAATACCTGAATAGCTCACCAATCTGGGTTGAAGAGGTTCAAATACCCGTCTTACATCGGCTAAACCATGAGTTGGCCGTTTCGGTGTAAGGTTTCCCTTGAAACTCGGGAGAAGATAACAAAGGGGAGGTTCAGGTGTCAGAGAATGATCTTTCCCTTGAAACTCGGGAGAAGATAACAAAGGGGAGGTTTAGGTGTCAGAGAATGATCTTAGGAATGCTTAGAGAGAGAGAGAGAGAGAGAGAGAGAGAGAGAGAGAGAGTTGTAGAGGATATTGGTGATTCCTTGGAAGAGAAGATCCCTAAGTCTTGAATCTTAGGGGTAACTTTCCAAGTCCAACATCCGGATGTTTGTTCAATAGTAGTGAAGGTTTTTATAGCCAAAACCTTGTGTCAAGGCCACCCCATTCGAGTGACAAGTGTCACCCATCCAAAGACAATGAGGGACACTTATCACAATATGAAGGGCGGGTACGTATACTCTGCAACTCAACCAGTCCCCAGACATCATCCATGTGGATCTATGCTATCCACTTGGGTTAGCAGGAATATCTCTCTGGGCCTCCATTCCTAAGGGATTTCTCAATTCCCCTCCCCCCCCTTTTGTGTTTGGCTAAAGCATGTAAGTTTTGGGAACCATGAAACAGGAACCTTGAGTTGGAGTCACAAGAATGTGCTAAACCTATCATAGAATGATTCCCCTCAAGAAAAGGCTCGGAATGTCAACCTTGAACCGAGGTTCCGTAAATACACCTGGTCTGCCATGGCGCGACCTCCCTTAAAGGGATTCAAGTTATGAATCCCGAGCTGGAGTCGTGCAAATACACTAGATTTGTTGAAGCGTGACTCCCCGTGAAGAGATCTGGGATGTAAATCCCAAGCTGGAATCACACAACTGTGCTAAAACCTGTCAGGGTGTGATTTCCTAGAAGAGGAGTTTAGAAATACTTACCAAATGCGGTAACTGAACACCCCAAGGTGTTGGGTCAACAAACCCTTCATCGTTACCCGGGGTCACATCCTTATCATGGCCAGCGACTTCGGGTAACTCTTGATCCGAGTTAGAGACTTCGCTCAAGGCATGAAGTGTGGTGATAACCTTGCAACACTTAGATGGTTGCTTTCGCACATATCACCTCTCTTTCCGAGGTCACTCCCTTATCCAGCAAGGGACTTCACGTAGCCACATATGAAGGGAATTCGATGGTCGTTTGTGAAACCAACCACTTCGTCTTGTGATGCGTTGGATATGACCTAACCGACCTCAAGAGGTCTGTCTTTTGGAGTGATCATACTCGAGTGTCTAGCTCAGATGACGAATTAGCCCATCTCGGGGTGGGTTACGCCCGCTCCTGATTGTTAAGGGTAGTTAGTCCATCTTGATTATTAAAAGGTGATCAACCTATTCGGACCGCTCGAAGTTGGTTAACCTGATGACGAGTTAACCCATCTCGGGGTGGGTTAGGCCCGGTCTTGACTCTTGAGGGTAGTCATCCCATCCTGATCATCTAAGGGTGATTAGCCCATTCGGTCCTTTAAAGGTGGTCAACCTGCATACTCCTCATGGTATGGAACCATAGGGTTGTTGCCTGATATCGACACCCGCTCGAGGGAGATCCTCGAGGGGAGAAAAAACTCATTCAGGATACGCCCGCCTTAGCCTATCGGTGAGACCCCAAGTGGACCCTGGGACGGGGGTGTGAGAGTTCAAACCAGCACATGCATAATGCCAGGTGGCATCGTGCGCTTGGACAATTTTGAATTTACAAATTTCTTGGTCATCAGTACTAGGAAAGGTCAATGCGAATGTACACGTAATTGAGTTTCAGAAAAGAGGGCTTCCTCACATCCACATGCTTATCATACTTGATGAAAGCGACAAGATTAATAATCCAGATATGTATGATGGCATTGTTGGTGCAGAGACCTTAACATCAAGCATGAGTTACATGATGTGGTTGTCAGACATATGTTACATGGTCCATGTGGCAAATTAAATCCAAGATACGCATGCATGAAGGATGGAAAATGTAAGAAAAATTATCCACGCCAATTTTCACCTATAACTCTTCAAGGAGATTACTCATATCCTATTTACGGACGACGTAATAATGGCCGCGTTGCAGTTAAAAATTGACAACAAATGAGTGTGTGGTACCATATAATGCTTGGCTTCTAAAGAGGTATAACTATCATATCAACGTAGAGATTTAAATCAAATCAATCAAATATCTGTATTGATATATTAACAAAGGACCAGAACATGTTTCAATGGAAATTCGCCAACAACATCATCAACAAAATGATGCACGATGGGTTTGTCCACAGTCAGCACTTTGAAGAATTTTCAAGTTCCTTATTTCAAGGATATATCCTACAGTTTTTGCATTGCAAATACACCTTCCAAATAAACAACAAGTGAGATACTGCATTCACCAATCAATATCTGAGGTTTTGAATACTGAAATATCAACAAGGACAATGTGAACAGAATTTTTCAAGACTAGTGCTACTGTCACAGATGCAAAAACATTGTTAAACTGAGAATTTCCAGAGAAATGTAGGTGGATTATTAGTTAAAAGTATTGGAAGAAAAGGCTGGACATCGTGCTATTGGAAGGATATATACAGCACCACCAACAGAAGGTAAGGTGACATATATTGTTTGCGTATCCTTCTAAATCATGTCAGAGGACCAACATCATTTGACAATCTCCTAATAGTCAACGTGGTCAGATGAACTTCTTTCAAACAAGCGGCTGAGCAATTGGGGCTAGTAGAGAGTGACAACAACATAGGAGATTGTCTATTAGAAGTTGCGAATACACATATGCCTATTGCACTTCACAGACTTTTTGCCACAATCTTAGTGTATCACGAGCCTATAGGAGTATATCAACTTTGAGATGAGTTCTTCACTTTTTAATACAAGATTACACATCATCAAGTACTCAACAGAGCACATTATTAACCAATTGTCTATTGTAGGATTTAAATAATATGCTACATCAATACGGAATGAGTGTAGCAGATTATGACCTTCCAATATTAAATGATGGTGTCTATGAGATTACAAAAAGATTGAATATGATACAAGAAGTGCTATCAATTTCAATGTCAAATGAAGATTTAGAATCTGTTGAAAAACTAAACATGGGCCAAATAAATGCATTCAACAATATCATTGAAGCTTTCCTTCAAAATAAAAGTTTAATTTTTTTCATTGATGGGCCTGGTGGAACAAGAAAAAGATACCTATATCGATCTATATTAGCGACAATAAGAAAAGAAGGAAAAATTGCAATTGCATGTGCAACGTCAAGAATTGCCTCAACTTGGTGGGCGAAGCGCATTCAAGATTCAAGATACCAATTCGTTTGAACGGTAACACTATGTGTATGATTAGCAAGCAATCTGATTTAGCTTCACTTTTACGTAGAGGTGTCAATGGACTGGGCTTGGGCCGGGCCATGCTCAGCCCTAGCCCAGCCTTATAGAGAAAACAATAGGCCCTAGCCTATGCAAAGCTCGCTCATGGCCATATCTTTGGAGCCCAAGCCCAGCCCTATGATTTTTATAGGGTGAGGGACGGACTAGGGCAGACCCTATCATTTAAAATCACAAAATAAATTGTTTCCAACTGTTAAAAGTGAATTCCAAAAATTTTGGTTTAAAAAAAGAAACAAAAAAAAACAAAACAACCACACGTCAAATACATAAAACAAGCAATAAAAGAACACTTTGTACATGCCTAACTCAATGATTCCACACACAAAAATAAAACTACAAAAAAAAAAAAAAACCCTTTCATCCATGATTCCTAACTCTTCTTGATAAGCTTTTAACCATGGTCATCTTTGATTGCTTGGATAGATAGATTGAAACAATTTGAGGGAGAAAGAGATAGCTGAACTTACGCACCAATGTTGCAGCTTGAGAATTGCCAAATTGAAGAGAGAGAGAGAGAGAGAGAGTTGCATGTAGAGTTGAAGTTGATTCTTTTGATTCTCTTAAATATAGAGATTTACTGGTATTAACGTATTAGATTTTAAGAAGGATTTTGTTGATGTTTAGAAACCATAAATTTTATAAAAAGGGAAGAAGTTGAACGTTGAAAGGACTATTGCCTAAACGAATAGTGGTATAAAGTATAAAATCAATATTTTTATTTATTATAATATATAGGTGATAGGGTTGGGATTTATAGGGCTGGGTTGAGAAAGGCCCTAGCCCAGCCCAAAATATAGTGCAGGCTTAAAACCGAGCCCAAGCCCTAAAAAAGTAGGCCCAACCTGCCCAAAAGTAACTTAGGGCTGAATGGGCCGTGGGCCGACCCGCGCAAGTTGAGACCTCTACTTTTACGCCTTATGTCAGCATTTATTTGGGATGAAACAATAATGACACATAGACATGCATTTGAGACATTGGATAGAACACTCAAAGATATTACTGAGAATGACCTACCTTTTGGAGGCAAATTAATTATCTTAGATGGGAATTTCAGACAAGTTCTTCCTGTGATTCCACTTGGCACACGTGCTGAATTATTGATGCATGTATTATCAAGTCATCCATTTGGCAATTTGTTCAAGTCTTTCACTTAAAATAAGAAGACATATATGTTTGGACGAGCAATATTAGCTCCAACAAATGATTATGTGGATAATGTTAATGATGAGGTCATTAAAATATTTCCAAGAGAATTTGTTTATTACTCATTCGATTCGGTCGAAGAGGATGCATGAAATTTGTATCAACAAGAATTTCTCAATTTCATTGCTCGAGGTGGTTTGCCTCCTCATAAACTAATACTCAAGCATGGGTCTCCAATCATTTTATTGAGAAATATGGATCCTAAAATTGGTCTATACAATGGAGCGAGGTTGTCATGTAGTTCATTCAATAGGAATTCCATTGATGCAAAAATCGCCACTGGACAGTTCACAGTACATGGGTTTTCATCCCACAAATACCCTTGAAACCATATGAGAGTATACAAATGCATTTCACACTCATAAGAAAACAGTTCCTAGTATGATTGAGCTTCGCACTAACGATAAATAAATCTCAAGAACAAACTATACCACATTTATGAATTTATTTGCCAGAAAATGTCTTCAGTCATAGACAATTATATATTGCATTGTCTGGCGAAGTATCCAAAAATGATACAAAAGTATTGATAAGAGATGAAAAGATTGAAAGGAGGACTGGGACGTACACAAAAAATGTAGTCTACAGAGAAGTTTTAATTCCTCAGTGACAATTCATTATATAAAAATTTGAAGGTAAAATAACGGCTGTTTGCAACAATTTTTATAACTTCAATGCAACCTTTCCATTTCATTTGTAACTTTACAAATAACAATTAAATTTGTTTTGCAGGACAATGTTTATTTAGTATACAAATAGAAGAAAAAAATAATACAGTTCAGGTACCATTACATTTTCTTATTTTTTATGATCGTAAATGTTCATTGTAGATGCCTGCACTTATCAATTAATTTTAAAACCATTTGTAAATGTCCAAATCATAAACTTGCATTAATATTTCCAAATATTTTACTATATCAAATAAATTTCGTTTCTCATTACAGATTTCAAAGATACGGTTTCTTTAAGAAATGGTATTTTAGAATAAAAATTCACAACACATATCTTCAACAGAAAATCAAAGATGAATTATATAAAACCTAATAACAAATATTATGATTACTTTATAAATCGAATTATAATAACTTATTATTTTGAATTTAACATAAGTATATCCGCATTTACTTTTGATAAAATAATATTATAATATGACTAAATATATTTTTGTTTATTATTAAAAGATAAATATTAATTATACAAAAAGTAAGGAACTTTTCTTTGGGTCTATCTGAAGAGAACAAGTATCCAAAAAGCGGTGAAAGCAGAGAAGCCAAAAGCCATGCACATCTTATCCTGCCTCCTTTCATTCCTCAGCTTCCTTTCTTTCCACTCTCTCTTCATCTCCACATACGCTTCGAATCTCTCCTTTCCCTCCTCACTCCTTCCTTTCTTCCTCGTCCCGTTTTCCAACGCGCTCCGTAAAATTACCAAACTATCCTCCCCATTGAAATTCTTCCCGTCTATGTCCTCCAACTGCAAGCTCACCTCCCTTACCTGAACCTTCCCTCCCTCGCACCTACCGCACGCCACCGCTATCCTGCATAGTACGGACTCCGTCGAAAACCCCTGATTACGGGTCAAGATCGTGGCGTACGTCACCACTCTCTCTCCGGATAACCAGTGTCGCTGGACCCACACAGGTTTCCGGCTCGAGAGGTTTGCCGCACGCCGTCCGGTCTGATCAATCATGATCCAGCTAAGAGTTAGCTCTTCGAAAAGGAGCCGACACGCGCTATCCTCACCGGTGTATTGAATTCGGGTCGGAACAAATTCTTTTGGGTCGAGAAGATCGAGACGAAAGGGAGTGCACCGGAACCACCCGGTTTCTGTCTTGGTCTGCTGAACTTTGGAGAAGATGAGATCGTCCCGGTAGTAGACATCGACGGCGGAGATTAGTTCAGCTGGGAGCAATGAAGGGTTGGGATTTTGTGGTGATGGGTCGTCCGGTCCGGAGATGAAGAGAGGGAAGGAGTCGGAGTAGAAGGAGCGTGGGCCGTTCGGGAAGGTAGAGATAAGTTGGTGCACACGTGGATCTCTCGTTGACTGCCATGTGGAGTGGCAAATGTCTCTCCAGAGATTTTCTTGTGAACAGAGCGCGTGTAGTCGAGTAGACACACAACTGGCGGAGGCGAGCGTCGGGCCGTCGAGGCGAGTGAGGATATGTCTCTCAAGAATGTCCGGATGGACGACCGAGAGAGCGGTGGCTCCGCCTTCACCGGAGGGCGTTACTGGCGCAGAAGCACAAGCCATTCCTCCTCTTCTTGTTTGTCGGCTGCCTCGTGGCAGGGAGGTTAAGGCTAGAATATATAAGAGTCGTGATCAAGTGAGCGTGCGATCGTGGCGCTACCAAGTCGTTTGCTCGATCACGTTTCGTTAGAACGTGTCAAAACAGTAGATGTGGTGGGCCCATGTGGGGACAAACTTGCGAATTCAATCGTTCCAAATGAGATGGTGGTCGTAGCCTTTGTACCTTGCCAGTTGTAACTTTGACTCATAATTGATTACCAATCAAATCAACCTTATCAAAAATTAAGTGGATCATGATCCAGTAACCACTTTAAACCGTCACGAGTCACGTGCTTTGACTTATGGCTCATGAATCTAATAGTTCACTCGACCTGATTTGATCCGGTCTAATTGGTTCAATTCGATTTAATTTGGTTCAATTCGATTCGACTTGACTCCAACGGTCTAATTTGGTCTAACTTGATCTAACTAGTTCGACTTGGTCTTATCCGGTCCAACCTGATTGTTATAAGCTATCTACATGTGACTCACCTACATCAGATATTTTTTATAAAATATCTACATGTGACTCACCTTCTATCAGATATTTATATGAGCTATCTACATGGTGACTCACATCCACATGTCACATTCTCACTCAGAATTTCTAGGCCAACTTTACTTAAAGACCAAGTAAAACAAGGTTATAAAAGGACCACTTCAACACAAAAGGATGATGGGAAAAATCAAGAAGATGAGAAAGGCTCTGAACATCAGAAAAATGTAAGAAGAACACTACAGAAGGAAACATTTCTTTCCTTCCATCTCTTTATCTCTTCATGTCACTCATTTCTTTCTTATTTCCTTCATCCCCATATGATTGGGATGTTCATTGTATTACATGTATTTTTAAATAGTGGAAAATACCCCATACGAGGCGATTCCCGTGGACTAGGCATATTGTCGAACCACGTAAAAATTTTGTGTACTTCTCTACGTTGGCTCTCTCCCTTCTCCATCTTCTTTCTTTGTGTTTGTCGAGCATAGGCGTAGCACCGTCCAAATGGCTGAAAGACGGTTTAGGCAGACGGTGGGGACGTCTCGCGTGCCCAGACAAGACTTTATCTAACATCGGGTAATGCGGAAGTGACCAACACGCGACGTCGTCACGTGCTCACATGGTTTACGACCCTTTAAGCGACTCGATCTCGATCGGCGATTCAAAGCGGGTCAAACAGCAAAACCTCCGCATCAACATTTGGCGACTCCGCTGGGGACATTTTTTCTACGTACTTCGACAAACACGACTTATATTACAAGTTCTAAGAGGTATGACCAGCTTTATGGTTATTTCCTAGTTGGTTTTGATTATCTTATTTTGCATAAAGTCCCCTTTTATATGTGTATGGTCCTTCTGGACCTTGTTCCTGCGCATTTTGACCATCCGAAACCTTATTTCTGTTAAACAATTAGCATTTCGGACATTTTTTATGAAGAAATTTGTATTCCGGGCCTTTCCTGCAAATGAAATGCCATGCATGGCTCATTCTTAATAAAAAAATCTTACATTCGGGGCTTTTCTGAAACTAATATGGCATTCAGGGTTTTTTCTAAAATTTATGTAGTACACGGAGTACTTTCTGTAAATTTTGAAACCCCTCATCCTTCTAAATTCGCATGGAATTGCTTTTGGGCCTGTCTTTCGTGCGACTTCGACTCCTTTTGACCATTTCCTTTGCGCGCGAACCTTCCTTCGAGACTATTTTCCTTTGCGTGTGAGCCTTCCTTGGAGGCCGTTTCCTTTCCACCTCTGCTCGATCCCGAGCGACCTCTTGGTTGTTGCCGTTCAACCAATCATTGATCTGCTATAAATTCAAGCCATGCATGCTAAGGCAGCTTAAAGTCAGGAGCTAGCTACAAGTGTGACCTATCGATTCTTCTACATGTATGGATTTGGATCCTTTTAATATGTATGAAGTTTTTGTTGGATTGAATGATGGAAAGAATATTCTTTTGATAGTTTTGTTATGAGAATTGGATTTCAAAGATAATTAATTTGTTCGACTACTGATTTAGTTCTTGTGGTCTGTGATTCAATCAATTTTTATCCTAATCGGTTTAACATGTCCTTACTGGAGTTCCATGAATCATGCATTAGTAACTAACTCTATTATATTTTTATGGTACTTTAATATGTTGTTTTTATTTATGTATTTATCTATTTTTTTTTCTTTTGTTTTATCGAGATTAGGCCTCCTTAATTTGAGAACAGGTTTATAGATTTTAATTTAGGTTTTG
>JAUPMG010125747.1:0-11629 GCA_031762675.1 Pachysandra terminalis | reverse complement strand
GAGAGAGAGAGAGAGAGAGAGATAGAGAGAGAGAGAGAGAGAGAGAGAGAGAGAGAGAGAGAGAGAGAGAGAGAGAGGAACAACTTACTTTAGATCCAAGTTTAACAGTCAAGCTGCCTGAACCACCAAGCTGCCCTGCAGGTGCTTGTGCAGAACAGGAAAAATACAAGACCATTCTCAATTTATCCCCAACAATCACCTTCTCCAATATGTAAAAGCAATAACTGAAAGAGCCTGTTGCACTGAACCGTTTACCAAATTCAGACTTTCTTAGAGCTCCAAAGAGGATGAAATCAGATTCAACAATAGAAGACAAGCTCTCATCTGATCCGAATAATAACTCCTCTAAATGGTATTGTGCAGGATGATAGAGTGACAATCAAGATATCTTTATCAGTTCTAAAGTTGAACTCAGTGTGATGATTTTGTTGTAATAATACTTTCCTTCACGATAAGCATAGAAATGAATGCAATAACTACCAAGAGGATAGGTGCATCGCAAAGAAGACAAACTATAAGCTATTACTTCTTTAAAATATATAGTGAATGGATTTCAAGTCCCAATCTTTTTTATGCGAATTTAAATTCGCACAAATAGGGGATCATGAGAATTTGAATTCTAGAGAATGTAATCAAATGAACATCGAGAATTTGAGCGATTCCAACGAAATGACAATTGCCGCATTTCATTCCCTATGAAACAGACAGGACCTTATAGAGTATGTAAGATATCTATAAAGCTACGAAAGCAATTTTTATGTCCTTTTTTTTTTTTATTAGAGAAATTAGATTGAACAATCAAAGAAGAAGAAACTCAATCTATTAGGATAAGTACATGAGAAGACAACAAATTGAAGCAAGAATGATTGATATTACCGCCAAAAAGGTTATTAATGGATGAGATGAGCATGCAGGGCAGTCTGCACTTAAGCTAATACATTGAATCATCACTAGTCATATATACATAGATCTATATATAATATGATATAAGAGCAATCAGACAGTTGATCAAGGTTATGTTCTTGGAAATAAAGTCAGGTTTAGATTTGAGTTGAATCATCACCAATAGATTGAACTCAGTGTGGATCCGGAAGGATCTGAGTTTGATCCTAAACATCACATCCATGGATCTGAGTTCAAACCAAGTCCAATGGATCATACAGTTCTTGCCGAATTTGAATTTGATTTTAAAACTTGAAATTCAAATGTGAACTGAGTTAAAGCTGTATAATCTAGTGATATGGAGTATTCATATATTTAAAGAATATAATATATATTATTACATAAATAAGATAGTATAATACAATCAAGAAAAATGTTGATCTGTCTCAGCAGGTTCAATTGCACAACCAGACAGTTGATCAGGATTATGTTCTTGGGAGATAAAATCCAGGATTAGATCTGAGTCGAATCATTGCCAATAGATTGAACTCAGCGTGGATCTGGAAGGATCTGAATTTGATCCTAAACTTCACATCCGTGTATATGAGTTAAAATCAAGTCCAATGGATCCTACAGAGTTCTTGCCGAATTTGAATATTATTTAAAACTTCAAATTCCAATTTGGAATGAGTTAAAGCTGTGTAATCAAGTGATATGGACTCAGCGTGAATCTAGAAGGATCTGAGTTTGATCCTAAACTTCACATCCATGGATCTGAGATCAAACCAAGTCCAATGGATCGGATCCTACAGAGTTCAAACCAAGTCCAATGATCTGAGTTGAATAATCGCCAATAGATTGAGCTCAGCGTGGATCTGGAAGGATCTGAGTTTGATCCTAAACTTCACATCCATGGATCTGAGTTCAAACCAAGTCCAATGGATCCTACAGAGTTCTTGCCGAATTTGAATTTGATTTCAAATTCGAAATTCGAATTTGGACTGAGTTAAAACTGTATAATCAAGTGATATGGAGTATTCATATATTTAAACAATATAATACATATTATTACATCAATAAGATAATATAATAAAATCAAGAAAAAATGTTGATCTGCCTCAGCAGGTTTAATGGAAAAGACTTCCCAAATGCTAACAGAATATTAAAGGAGAAATTGACAACAACATTAACCATCCAGAAAGAAAAGAAAGAAGTTAGATATGCAAAGCAAATTAAGAGACAAGTGCCCTTTAATTCCACAGGATCTGACCTGAAAGCTGGTAATGGATGCCTCTTGAAGTTAAACTCCACATAAACACCTGGAAATAGAAACTATATTGTCTGAGAGAGAGAGAGAGAGAGAGAGAGAGAGAGAGAGAGGAACTCACTTCTCCGGGAGGATTCCATGATTCTGGCGGATTCAAGCGGATGAGCGCCTGCTAGTCGAATTTGATCGGCCGGAGATGGAGGCTTCATTTTGATGCCCTAGACTTATTTTACAGGCCTTGATCAACAAATGGCGGGAGCAGGGTACCATTTGTAATATTTTAGTTTATTGGACAAACAGGGAAGCGGGAGACCAGTATGTGCATGCTCTCCAATTTCAGGAGTTTGCGATATTGGATACTGGATTGGGCTGGGCTTCTTTATTAATAGCCCACTGCTAATCCATCCACGTGTCCATTAAAACTCAAAGCTTTCAGCTGTCCAACATAAATGGGCCAATCCAAAAGGACCAATTTGGCCACCATAAACTTACAATGTCCCCTCTGATTTGGCTGTAAAAATAAGAGTTTGACGAAAGTAAGATAATGTTGTAGTGGAGGTGATTTGTCTTAGAAGCGTTGGATCAAAACAAGATATACCATGCGTATCGTAGCTTCAAATAGGTATAATTTTATGTTATGGTATTGGAATTAGGCTAATCATACCCCGTTTGGAAAGTTAATGACAAGAGCTACTAGATGTGAGACATTTTTCGGCCGTTTGGAATCGTTCAGACCCTCAAAACGGCCTCTAGAATTTTTTTTATCGTTTTATTAATTTTTGTTTACTTATTTATTTATTTATTTATTTATTTTAAGCAATTTAGTGTTTATTTTGAGTTGAGAATTTTTTATAAATAGGGAAAGATATTATAAAGAAGAGATATAAATTTTTTTATAAATATTGAGAACCTTCCTTTATCCCTAATGTTTTAAGGTTTTCCATTAAATCCTAACAACTCTAAAATGTTGTGTGCTCTGTGATGTGATAGGATTCATCAATTCTTTTATTCTTTACCCTATTATACCAGATAAATACCGTATTCTTTCAACTGACGAGATGGAGACTGGATTATCAGTACTTCACGAATACCTCCGTAGCATCAGTCTCCACATAACAACAATAAATTATAACGGTATCACATAAGGATATCAAGCATTTATTAGTTCACCAAACATACTATAATACCAATCTCCAATAAACACAACCAACAGATTAACAATCAATGGATTGCTATTACTAGCATATAATCAAACAAGAAAAGTAGAGGCAGCAGTGCAGATTTCACAAAGCTGCATAAGATCCTGATTCCTCAAAGTCATTGGTGATCCATGGACCGGACCTTCGACAAAATAACGCTCACAAGTACGAGCATTTGCGAAAGCAAGCGCAGACATCAAGCTCAATTCTCCGTAAGAGCCAGCTTCCAAGTCCTTAAGTGCAGTCAATACAGATGCGATAGCATTACTATACTCATTCTTGCACTGAAAGAAGCACAGCCTTAAAGGAAACTGCAAGTAGCATTGGTTAACCATCGCTTCTATGTATTCCAAAGTTTCTCTAGTGTTTGCCAAAGATTGCTGCCATGAAATACGGTTTAGGCCTTTGATATCTGCAGTGGCTGAATAAATATTGTTTCTCAGAATTTGAATACAGAATTGGTAATGTTCTGTTCTTTCACAGATGTTTTGAACCAAAGGAGGAATCGTCTGATCTGCACCAATCTTTAGAAAAGATGGATTAAGGAACGAGAAGAAGAAGAAAACGAAGAGAAAGAGAAGATGGTGAGAGGCCATTTTGATTTGGAATTGGAAATGCGTTCTTTGATTTCTGAGGTTTTTTACTGTACTATGTTTAAGCTTATAGCATTAGTAGAGCCATTGAGATTGTTATTTGTTACAAGTCATTGTTCATTACTAAATACAGACTAGAAAGAAGTAATGCATGGGAGGAATATTATTCTTTGTTATGAGTCATTGTGCATATATATATAAAAGGAAATGGAGTTGTTTTTGTCCACTTTAACCTTTGTGTATCTGCTAATTTGAAGCTTGACAATATGATCAAAGCATATATACTTATTGCAAAGAAAAAACGATCAATAGAAAAGAAAAAGAAATCAAGCACACAAGACACATTGATTTACGTGGTTCAACAATGGTACCTACATTGACTAATTCACATCAAGTTCTACTATATTCCGACAAACTCCAGAAAAGTGTTACAAGAGCAGCAACAAAAAGATCGATAAAACCCTTTAGTTAAGGTTAACAAAATAGCATGTAAAATGACTATTTTACCCTTGGGCCAGAGGATGGCTAGATCATCAGTGCTTCTTGAACGCTTTAGCAGCATTAGTTTCCGTACATAACATTTATATCAAGAGGCGAGGCCTGTATATGGATTTGATCATATCCCGATTCAATCCCGTCAAAGCAAACTTGATGATGAATTTTATATCCAAATTTGATTGTGTTGATCGGGATCAAGCAATAATTAATAAACATAATAAACGTGAAGATCAAATAATGCACACAGATATACGTGACTCGACAAAACCTACGTTTACATGAGAGAAGTTTTCACTATGTTAAAAACCAATTAGGGTTACAACTTAATACTCTATCCGATATATAGGGAAAATTCCCAATAAACCCTTACCGTAGCCCTTGGATCTAGAGACTAGTGAATATGAGCCACCCACTAGATCTCTAATAGATTAGGATATAAAGACTGATTAATCTGATTATTATCGCATAGAATTTAGATCAGGTATGTGTAAATAAATGTTTATACATACATATATTACATGTTTTTTTTGTTTGATTTGAAAGAAAGAAAAGATTAAGAGCTCACTTACCTTACCAAATTATTTTCTTTATGTGTAGAGATACGTCTTGGGGAGAGAGAGAGAGAGAGAGAGAGAGAGATTGCAAATGAGTAGTAATTCTTTTAAGAGTTATAAACATATTCATAATGAAAACACAACTTTTTATTGTTTTCTTGTTATTACATCGCAACCGGCTAACCTCTAGATACAACAGGCTAAATTTGCAGGAATCACGACTCCAGGCCTTGGGTACAACAACCCTCCAAGGTCCTGATAGCACTTTCAACATAGCAACATGAATCTATAGAACAATAACGAAAAAAGAAACTAAGCTAAAATATACACTAAGAACTATATATCACTTGATAAAAGTAGAGCCGGCGATGCAAACGTCACAAAATTTCATGAACTGCTGATTCTTGGGAGTCAACGGTGACCTAAGGCGTGCTCCGGTGAAACAACGATCACAATCCATAGCCCTATTTTTAAAAATGGCACACATTTGCCCATAAAGTTTTGGGTCTAATTTGGTGATTGCCTGATCAAATTCAAAATCAGCATCCATATATAGATCATAATACTTCATCAGGCATTCCCTTGCCTTGGTCTTTGGTTTCACTTGGCTAAGCTTTTCCTCTGAAATATCTAGTTTTTTAAGGCATCATCTTTCGCTAGATTCAACCAAATATGAGCTAAAGCAGGAAAGCCTGCCATGGCTGAACGAGGATCTTCACCGAAAGTGCTCGCACAGAATAGATAATTACTCGTTGCTTTATTCGATTTGTATTCCTCTGATTTTCTACAAATGGCGCCCACATTATTAGCAGAAACCATTTGAGCACCCATCTTTGGAAGGAAGAAGAAGAAGAAGAGAAGGAGGAGATAAAAGAGAAAGAAGGTGTGATGATATTTGCTGAGAAGCCATTTTGATTATTTCGATTAACAAAGAGCAAATTAACTCTTAGAGTATTGAGGTTTACTCGGTGCTGGTGTTCCTTGATATGGGAATGGACATTCTCTCTTTTAGGTGATATATAAGTGCTGACCCTTTTTCCCGGGAGACGAGAAGTGGAAATCCATCGCGGGAAAGCATTTTCTCTGGAGCGAAAATTTTGGAAGATCAGCTGGAACGTGTACGTATGCACGCCATATATTCAACTGTTTTTCGCATCATTACTAAAAGATAAAATCATCTAGATATGTGGCACGTTCTAGCCGATCCTCCAGCATTTTCGCTCCAAACAAAATACTCTCCCATCACTGTGAATCTTTTATAGCGAGATGATTACAACCATCCTTACAGCATCATTTAGTGGAAGCTACCTACAAAAAAGGATGACCCTAAAACCCTAAGAGATCTATGAATTGAAATCCTACTCATTTTTACACTTTTACTCGAATATGTGGATTAGAAAAGTCAAATCTGCAGATTAGAAAAGTCAAATGCACGAACTAGAAAAGTCAAATATGCAAATTGGGGGTGTTCCCGCGTCAGAACGCCACCCATATCACACAGATTGTGTGACATAGCTTCTATCTTAATTGGTGACAACCATGTACACCCGACTCCCTCTAAATGACGTTATAAATATGACTGTAACTATCCCACTGTAGAGGATGCGGGGTGATGGATCTCCACTTCTCATCTCCTGGGAAAAAGGGATTAAACATGTCTAAATCTATAATTTAAGGAGAATATACTAATGGTGGGAGAGATATAATATTAGTACTAAAGGAGTAATTTTAGGATTCTAATAGAAAAGAAAGAGTCAACATATAAGCTCTACAATATTCTATTTATTAAAAATAACACTATACCATCTAATAGAAGTGAAATATTTAAGGATTATATTTTAAATTTTTTAGAAGGATAAAACAGGTTTTCCTTTTTTTTTTCTACAAGAAATCCTACAAAATAAGATTTTTTTAAAAGACTTGTTCTTTTTCATTGCAAACCCCAAAGCCAAATCCCAAATGCTAATTATTGTGGTATTAGATTCTCCCATACACAAATATTAGCTTTGATACTGTTGAACCATTTGATATACATTGTTTTACCTTTCTCTAACAACTTGAGCTTTTAGAGCAAACGGTGTTTAACATGATATCAGAGCAGATAGTCAAGTGACCAGATCCAGGGATCCTAGATTCTTGTGTTTATTTTCCCACGGATATGATATTCCCGTGCGGGGGTGTGGTGTGTGTTTGCCTTGGTGCCAACATATGGGGGTGTTGAACCATTTGATATACATTGTTGTGCCTTTCTCTAACAGCTTGAGCTTTTAGAGCAAACGGTATTGAACAAATACCAATGCAATAATATAATGACAACCGGCAAGTATTTGAGAAAAAAAAAATTCTTAACACAAGAATTTACATTGTTCACTCCAAATAAAAGTTACACCAAGGGCGAAGACGATCAAGAACTTCCATTATATCGTGAAGATTACAAGGTAACAAAAGCTAAAGTATAAACCTGAGAAAGAAATCACGCAAGCACTCTTTACAAGGATCATACCCTCAAAACCCAGAAGTATATTCTTAGCGCAAGAACAAATATCAAGATGCATCACTGATGTTGCTTTGTTCAGTCTTGGTTGGGATTCTACTCATTTAATTCGGTTTTAGTTCTAAGATTACAAATCAGATAGGTTTGGTTTTGGGTTGGTCTCGATTAAATCGAACTGGATCAAATCTATTTAAACCGACCTATATATATATATATAAAGAATATGATTCAGTTTTTTGGCTGGGGAGGTTAATTATCAATTTAATTAGTTCTGGTTAATTTTCAATAACCTTGCTTTGGTTTTAGGTTGATGTCAATCTGAATCAAACCGAATTGAGTTGCACCCTAGTAAACATGATTAATATGCTCTAAATCTCAATAACATACCCGAAACATAGAGTGCGGATCCTATGTGATGAACACGCCTTGTGATGGGCGTGTGATGAGAGACAAACCTGAGGGCAAATTGGTAATTTTTCCCTCACCTGACATGCTTTATGAAGGCTAAATTATCATTTTGCCCTTGGGTTTGTCTCTCATCACACACCCATCACAGGGCGTGTTCATCACATAGGATCCGCGTCCAGACTCCAAACATAGAGCCATATTATGTAGCCCAAAATACCTATTAATCATGAAGAATCCGTAATCTCTCTCTCTCTCTCTCTCTGTCTCACTCTCTCTCTCTCAAAACAACCCTAATATAACTAAGAAAACCGCTTAATAGAATTAAAATTTATGGCCCCAAAAGAATTTGAGACATAAACAAACAAATTTGTTACATGTCATTGATCTTAAATAAATAAAATCTAAAGAGAATGTTAAACAAGATTGTTATTTATTGTTACAATGGACTATAATTCCTTAAAGAGTAAACACTCGCAATAAATATATGGTAAATTTTTTAAGCTATTATATCCCAAGGTAATTTTTTTTAAGCTATTACATCCCAACAGGGTAACCCGTAGATACAACAAGCGAAACTTGCCGGAATCGCTATCTTAATACTACTTCGGGCAACTTTACTAGCTGGTGAAGCAGACCCGAGCGTGCATATTTCATTCCACTTATTTAGGTAAATGCGGGATTTGATTCCAGGCCTTGGGGTACAACCCTCCAAGGTCCTAATAGCACCTTCAACATAACAAAAAAGAAACTAAGCTAAAATATATACTAGGAACTATAATTCATCACTTAATAAAAGTAGAGCCGGCGATGCAAACGTCGCAAAACTGCATGAACTGCTGATTCTTGGAAATCATCGGCGACCTAAGGCGAGCTCCGGCGAAACAACGCTCACAATCAATAGCCCTATTTTTATAAATACTACACAACTGCCCATAACTTTTTGGGTCTAGTTTGGTGATTGCCTGACCAAACTCCCAAAAAGCATCTGCATACACATCATAATACTTCATCAGGCATTCCCTTGCCTTGGTCCTTGGTTTCTCTTGCCTAAGCTTATCCTGTGTAGAATACCTAGCTTGTAGGGAATTATCTTTGGCTAGACCCAACCAAATACGAGTTAAAGTAGGAATGTCTGCCTTGGCTGAACGAGGATCTTTGCCGAATGTGCTAGAACAGAATTGATAATTATTCAAAGCTTTATTTGATTTGTATACTTTCGACAAATGGCGCCGACGTTAGCAGAAACCATTTGAGGTATAAGGAAGAAGAAGAGGATGAGGAGAAGGTGATGAAAGTGAAGGAATTTGTGATAATATTGCTGAGAAGTCATTTTGATGATTTCGATTTTGAACAAAGAGCAAGTTCTTTGAATATTGAGGTTTAATGAGTACTTGTGTTTCTTTATATAGTAGTGAGAGTAACGTGCATTTTCACCAAAAAAAAAAAAAGAGTAACGTGCATTGCATGTACGAGGAGAACTGTTAAATGGTGACCCTATGTTCTAGGAGACACACATGTTTGACCCTTTTTTTCTGGAGATTAATGGTGGAGGCCTTCACCATTAATCTCCTAAGAGATATAATTGTATATGTAATTATGTATTGGAGACTTGGAGTGATTTTAGGGTTCTAATTGCAAAGAAAGAGTCAATATATAAACCCTAATTAAAATATTCTATTTATTAAAATATAAATATATATATATATATATATAGGAGATATAATTGTATATGTAATTATGTATTGGAGACTTGGAGTAATTTTAGGGTTCTAATAGCAAAGAAAGAGTCAATATATAAACCCTAATTAAAATATTCTATTTATTAAAATATATAGATATAGATATAGATATATATTACACTATCAAATGGAAGGGTTCATCAACAAATAATAATAATAATAATAATAATAATAATAATTATAATAATAGAATTGAAATACTTAAACACTTATTTTTAATTCTTTAGAAGGATAAAACATATTTGTTTTCCTTTTTTATTTTATAAATAACCACATAAAATATGAATTTATAGAGTGCTTACTCTTTTTTTATGCAATACCCCAAGCCAAATCCCTGATACCAGTATATATATATTTTTTCGAAAGTAAGTAAGATAAATTAATAAAAAGAGAATGGGGGTCCCAAAACGAGGAGGGGACCGCGGCCAACAACAGGCTACACTGAAAGAAACCAGACTGACCTATAGCCAACACTCCACGAAAATAAAGTGGAAAGGCTAAGATACAAAACAACATTCAAACATTCAAAGCAAACAACGTAGTAGAATTATCACATGATTGAGAACAAATAATTATAATATAAGGATTTATACGGTTCACTCTAAGTAACGCCCAAGGCAAAAGACCATTGAGAGCTTCGACCTATACGGGGAAGATTAAAAGATAACATAGGTCAAAATACAAACGTCGGAGAAATCAAACAACCGCTCTTTACAAAGATCATACCCTAAAAACCCCGAGGGTATACTTCTATTAGCAAGAGCAAACATCAAGCTAGATTACTATAAGCCTATCCAAACCAATTTGCATCGAATTATAATTTAATTACTATAAGCCTATCCAAACCAATTTGCATCGAATTATAATTTAATTCCTACAAAATTGTACTAACCCGACCCAAGTTAGATCGAAATTGCAAATTGGGTTACGCTTGTTTGGGTTTAGGATTTTCCATTTCAATTCAGCTTGGTTTTCAAGTTGGGGAGGTTGGTTATCAATTCAATTAATTTCGTGCTAATCTTAACTATCCTTGGTTTGGTTTTGGGTTGATATTGTTGATGCAGAATTTGTGCTGTTTGACCCGCTTTAAGTTGCAGATCAGGATCAAGCCACTTAAAGGGGCGTAAACAGTGCGAGCACGTGACGACGTCACGTGTCAATCACTTCCGCACTGTCCGGGGTTGGATAAGGTCTTGTCTAGGCACGCGGGACGTCCCAACCATCCGCCTAAACAGTCGTACAGCCGTTCAGACGGCGCTACGCCTATGCTTGACAAACATAAGAAAGAGGAGGGAGAAGGGAGAGAGCCAATGTAGAGAAGTACACAGAATTTTTACGTGGTTCGGCAATATGCCTAGTCCACGGGGGTCACCTCGTAGGAGGTCTTTTTCCACTATTTAAAATACATGGAATACAATGAACACCCTAATCATATGGGGATGAAGGAAATAAAAAAGAAATGAGGGAGAGGAAGAGATAGAGAGATGGAAGGAAAAATATGCTTCTTTCTGTAGTGTTCTTCCATTTTTTCTGATGTTCAGAGTCTTTCTCATCCTCCAGATTTTTCCCATATTTTTTCCATCATTCTTTCTATGTTGAAGTGGTCCTTTTATAGCCTTGTCTTTACTTGGTCTCCAAGTAAACTTGGCCTAGAAGTCTTGAGTGAGAGTGTGACCATTGTTAGCAAAACGTCGTTTAAAACACATTTTTTTGAAAAAAACGCGTTTAATTGCCTAAATGTTTAAAACTTCGTTTAAAACGTTTTGTAAGCAAAAAATGCGTTTTTCACGTTTTTTTTTTGAAAAAACGCGTTTAAAAAAGTCGGTGTTTAAAGTTGACAAAAAAAAAAGTTGTCCGTTGGAAGTTCCAATGACAAATGCGTGCTAGTCGACAACTTTATTTTTTGTGTTAAAGGGTTTTATAACAAGTTTCAACAAAAAAAAATAAATAATTGTTTAATTATATATATATATATATATATATATATATATATAA